>JAGFNQ010006562.1:229279-376546 GCA_024364735.1 Boesenbergia rotunda | reverse complement strand
GACTCAGGAAGAACATGACGAACACCTGAAGATAGTGTTGCAGACCTTACATCAGAGGGAGCTGTACGCCAAATTCTCAAAGTGTGAGTTTTGGCTTGACCAGGTGGCCTTTCTAGGCCACATCATTTCCAAAGAAGGCATTATGGTAGACCCAGCCAAGATTGAAGCAGTTAGTAACTGGAGTCGACCAACGAATGCTAGTGAGATCAGAAGTTTTCTGGGTTTAGCAGGGTACTACAGAAGGTTTGTAGGAGACTTTTCAAAGATAGCTTCTCCACTTACAGCCCTTACCAGAAAGAATAAGAAGTATGAGTGGACTGAAGACTGTGAGCAGAGTTTCCTTGAGTTGAAGAAGAGACTGACAAGCGCTCCTATTCTTACAGTACCCGAAGGTGATAAGAGCTTTGATATATACAGTGATGCATCAAAGCTAGGACTTGGAGCCGTACTTATGCAAGAAGGCAAAGTCATAGCTTATGCTTCCAGGCAACTCAAGGATTATGAAAAGAATTACCCCACTCATGATCTGGAGTTGGCAGCTGTAGTCTTCGCTCTAAAAATATGGAGACATTATCTGTATGGAGTGCAGTGCAAGATTTATACAGATCACCAGAGTCTGAAATATTTCTTCACTCAGAAAGACCTCAATATGAGACAGCGAAGGTGACTTGAGTTAGTGAAGGATTATGACTGTGAGATCCTTTACCACCCTGGTAAGGCAAATAAAGTAGCAGATGCACTAAGTAGAAAGACGTGTGCCACTTTGATGTCCTTGTCATCATTATCACCACCATTACAGAAGGAAATAGTAGATTACGGAGTTGAGATCATTTATGGGCAGTTAGCTCAATTGACACTAGAGTCAACCTTGCTTGAAGATATACAGAAAGAGCAAGCTGAGGATTCTGATATCCAAAGGATCAAGCAAGAGATACAAGAAGGAGAATGTAAAGAGTTTAGAGTATCTGGTAGTGGGATACTCTATTATGGTGACCGTTTATGTGTCCCTAATAGTGAAGAGCTGAGAAAGAAGATTCTTGAAGAAGCCCATAGAACTCCCTACTCAATGCACCCTGGTTCCACTAAGATGTACCAGGGCTTGAAAAGAAGATTTTGGTGGTCTGGAATGAAAAGAGACATAGCCAAGTATGTCAGCACCTGCCTGACATGTCAGAGAGTTAAAGCAGAACACCAGAGACCAGGAGGTGTCCTACAACCCATTCAGATTCCAGAGTGGAAATGGGAAGACATAGCCATGGATTTCATAGTTGGTCTACTAAAGACAACTAATGGCTATGACGCTATTTGGGTGATAGTAGACAGATTGACCAAGTCTGCCCACTTCTTGGCAATCAGAGTATCTTACTCAATTGAAAAGTTAGCCCAGTTATATGTGCAGGAAGTGATCCGACTACACGGAGTCCCGAAGACCATTATCTCTGATAGGGATGGTCGTTTCACTTCACACTTTTGGGAGTGCGTACAGACAGTGTTAGGCACCAAACTAAAATTCAGCATAGCTTTCCATTCCCAGACTGATGGACAGACAGAGAGAGTGAATCAAGTTCTAGAAGATATGCTCAGAGCTTGTGCATTAGATTTCAAAGGCAGTTGGTGCAAATATTTATGTTTAGCTGAGTTTGCCTACAACAACAGTTACCAAGCCACTATTGGTATGGCACTCTATGAAGCTCTTTATGGTAGGAAGTGTAGATCTCCCCTCTGTTGGTATGAAGGTAGTGAGAAGAAAGAAATGGGGTCTCAGACTGACCTTATAGATGATACCACAGAAGCTATAAAGAGCATCCGCCAGAGAATAAAAGCTGCTCAGAGTAGGCAGAAGAGTTATGCCGAGGTACGCCGTAGACCGTTAGAGTTTGAAGTTGGGGATACAGTTTCCCTCAAAGTAGCTCCTATGAAGGGTGTAATGAGATTCGGCAAGAAAGGCAAGCTAAGTCCTCGATACATAGGACCCTACCTAGTGACGAAAAGAGTTGGTAAAGTAGCTTATGAGTTGGAGCTACCTCCAGAGATGTCAGCAATACACAATGTGTTCCATGTCTCAATGCTAAAGAAGCATATCCCAGATGCCAACCAAGTGATTGAGCCACAGATGGTACAAGTTCAAGAAGATCTCAGTTATGAAAGTCGACCTATTCAGATAATAGATCGAGCAGATAAGAAGTTGAGGAACAAAGTGGTACCACTAGTAAAAGTCTTATGGCTGAATCAGAAGTATGAAGAGGCAACCTGGGAATCAGAAGATAGCATGAGGCAAAGGTATCCAAAGCTGTTCTATGTTCGAAGACGAACTTTTTATAAGGTAGGGAGGATTGTAACACCCAATAATTTTCATGAATTATTAGAAATTTTTCTGAATTTTCTAGCATTTTTTTGAATTAAAATAAAAAGAAAAAAAAAGGGTCGAGCGAAGGTTTGATCCCGCGACCACAAGGCAAAGCAAGCCCTTAAGGGCATCCGAATAACCAGAAGGGCTAGGGTATCAACCACAGAAAAGGATGAAGCGAAATTATGTTATAGGAGAGTAAGTCCTTTTCATGAAGAGGTGTTTCAACTTCCGCTTAAGTTGCGATTTAATCCCCTTTTAGGGCTGGGCGACAGCGCAAACAGGCAAAGGGAGCTGCGAAAACAAAGGAGAAAACAAGGGTTTTCTTCCTCCTTTTTCTTCCTCTTGAGTGGAGAACCTAGGGCTTCTTCCCTAGGGCCAAGGAGTGGAGTTTCCTCGCAAGGAAGAGAAGAGGAGTCCTACGCTAGGTTTTTTCGAAATACTCAGTGAGTTTTCTTCAAGAAAAAGGGTAAGTAAATCACTCACCTGCAATAGAAGTAGTTTCTCGTTGTAGAACTGTGATTTTGTGATCTAAGTGCATGCTTTAAGAATATTGTTTTATTGTGTGATTTAAGTTTCTAAAGAATATATGTTCTTATCATAGAACTTGAATTTGAGTAGGTTTGTATGTGTGATCTAAGTATGATAAGACCAAGTTCTTGAAAAGTCCCAAAAATGAGTTTTGGGTTAAGGGCACACAAGGTGCTCGATGAAAGTTCCAAGTAAGAAAGGTAAAGTTTTGTAGTGCAAAAAGTTATGCAAAAGGAAAGATAACTTGATAATTATAAGCTTTATGAGTAAGAAAGTTTTTTACTTTTGTAAAGTGACATGTACCGGGCAAAAGAGAGGCCCACAGAAAGTTAGAAAGAAGCTCTAATAGGGTGCGGTGACTAGCTACCCCGAAACCTATTAGGGATGCGCGCATTGGTACATTGATACCATGGTACAGTGTTAAGGCCTGAGAAAGTTGATTATTATTTTGAAGTATATGAGTATATGTAAGTGTTTCAATTTCCTTGAGTGCATGTTTTTGGTTATGTATGTTGACATGGTTATGTTATAAGCATGTTAAAGAGAAAGAGCAAAGAAGTTAGTGTTTTAAAGTATGGAAATGTATCATTAGTAAGTTTCAAAAGAAATCATGAGCATGTTAAGTTTGCAAGTGTTTTGATGCTAGTAAATGTTTTCAAACATGATTGAGCATGATAAGTGTATGAAAGTTCCCATGTGCAAATATTTCCAAGTGCATGTGTTTTGAAGCAAGCATTCTTTGAAAAGAGCATGTTTATCATTTATCGTATGGATTTGTGAGTTAGGATTTACTTACTAAGCAATTCGCTTATTAGTTGTATTTCGTTCTATTGCAGATAAAGGTAAAGAAAAAACATAAGCTATGGAGGCGAACAAGACTTGCATTGATGTTCAGTAGCGGCGGAGCCGTGGAAGAGATCTTTGGGATAAGTCTTAGAGGCATTTTGATGATAGAAACTCATGGTTGATGTTTTGGATTGGTAGGATGTGATCACCTTATTTAAATTTTGCATGGAGTCAAAGTTGGGTACAAAGTTAGTAGAGATTGCATGTGTTTTGATAAGTTTGTTAAATTTCGTAGAAATCCTAATTTCAAGTTATTGGATTCATTTTGAGTTGTTAAGATGCTTATAAAACTAGTATGGAGTTTAGATTTGGAGTTGTTTCATTGTATGTCTTGAAAGTATATGATTTGTGGATCTTTGGAAATGGTTTTTAGATCTGAAATGCAGGTTTTTCAGGCGTGTCAGTCGACTGGTTCAGAACCAGTCGACTGCGATATCAAACAGAACCTTCTGTTCGATGCACCAGTCGACTGCCATGAGGCCAGTCGACTGGTGCCGGGCACAGAAAGTTTCTGTGGCCGATACCAGTCGACTGGTTATCTATCAGTCGACTGGTATCATTGAAAAGAAAGTGTTGTAGGGCAGATGATTAGTGCTTTAGTTTTACAACTAAGAGGTCTAGGGGTCAAATCCTTGCAAAACAAATAAAATGAAAGTTTTTTTTAAAAGAAAAAAATTCAGAGCAAGTTAAGGGAAGTCAAGTAGTTATAACCTAAGGCTAAGAATAAGGTTAAGTTAAGGTTAAGTAAAAGTGACGTCCGCTTTAAGGGAGAGAGGTTAAGGTGGGTCGTCACATTAACCATGATATAAAATCAAACTTGGCATGATGGAATAAGTTATTCCATATTTGGGGAGTGTTTGGGAGAGTTTTTACTTCTTGAAAAGTGATTCTTGTAGTGATTATCTTGAAGTTAGTAAGAAGCTAAAGCATACAGTGTTTGGAAATAGAAGTCAAAAGCTGATACAAGGTAAAGTTTGAGTGTTTGGTGAATAATCACTTTTAAGCTTAATTTTTAATTAAATGACAATAATATCCTTAAACTATCAAAATTAATTTTTTTTCAATTATTTAAATATAATTTTGATACATGATCTATAATATTTTATATATTTAATATTATATTTTAAATATTATATCAAAATTATTTTTTTTAATAATATATATATTTAAAAAAAATATAAAGTTAATAAAAATATAAAAAATAATAAAATAATAAAATTTATATAAATTTATACAAATATGTATAAAATTTTTTGAAAATATAAATTATATAAAAATATAAGATTTTATTTAAAAATAGGATGGTAATTATGTAAAGTAATAAATTTATTAAGGGTATAAATGTCAACTTTTAATCCTACACCATAAGCAAAAAAGCAGAAGCAGAAAAAAGCATCAAATTGTTGCTTCTAGCTTTTGAGTAAAAGTTGCAGAAGTTAAAGCAGAATCTGACATTCCCAAACACTCAAAAGCACTTTTGCATGGCTAGAAGCTAAAAAGCAGCTAGCAGAAGCTCTCCCAAACACTCCCTTGAGAGGCTTGATGGTTGAGAGACCACTATATAAAGGACCCAAGGCAAGGCTTGGGTGATAATTGATGAGACGAAGGCATAGGCTCTCTCCCTCTCTTTCTCTCCTTCTCTTCTCCCCTTCATGCCGTGCGCCAACCAGCCCCAAGAAGGAGTACCAGCCGACCATCCTTTTATGGTTAGTCTTCCGACTTCTCTCTTGGTTTTTCTCGTCGCGTTCTCGGAGAATCTAGTAGTTCTCGAGAACACGAAACTCGTGGCTTTGCGAAGTCATCCCGAAGATACTCGGCGTGGACGCGAATAGAGGCGGAGCTTCCAAGGGACGCTTACGGTTGGATCTCGTCCCTTCCTTCGAGTTACGCGAGGTAATACGTAAATTAGTTTACGTTTCTACAAAATTTTAAATATATGATCATGTCTACACAAGATAAAATTGCATGCTTAGATGTGTGGTTAAATAATTTGAGAAATTATTTATGCTAAACCTTCCGCTGCACGTAATTAATTTTTAAAATTACGAACCCGCATCCATGTCAACATGCACCCGGTCCCAACATATTGGAATAAGATAGCATGGTCAAGGAGTATTTGTGTTTGAATTTTGCAAGTTATTTCATATTTTAGGGTGAACCTGTGTTTTTCTTCAAGCATTTTCCCAAGGCCTTCCACACTGTCCTACATATAGAGTGTTAGGCAATGAATGAGGTGTTGGGGATGTTTTAGTTGGTATCAGAGCCATTCGTTCTAAAGGGAAGTACGTGCATGCAATCTTGCCGATGACTCGAACGCTTCTGCCGTCATGTCTGTAAGATTTATGTTAAAATTGTTCTGTTAATCTTAAAGTTTATGCATAATTATGAATATGCTTATATTGGAGCTACAAGAACTTGTAGGACCAGTGCCGTTGATAGAGGGGGGGGTGAATATTGACCGTTAAAATCTTTTCGATAACTTCGTAGAAAACTTTCGTTCATTCTGGACACAGAGTTAGTAGCAGCGGAAAAGTAGTAGAACGAACAATACAAAAGACAGTTTACACGCGGAGTTTATTTACTTGGTTCCCGACCCTCCAGGGTCAGTACGTCCAAGGCCTATGTACTCAGCGTGAGTCCACTATTGGTCTCCTTTCCGAAATTTCCGGAGGCGGAGAAACCCATCTTATAGTATAGTAATTGCAGTCACAAATATAGAAAAACTAATTGCAGTATAATTAAAGCAAACCGAACAGAACAAGTTTGAAGCTCGGCCGATCTAGACCTCCGAAGTGCCGCGCACTTCCTCCTGGAGCCTCCCGGTCGTAGAGCCTCGTCTTTAGCGCATTGTCGTCAGTCAGAGTGATCAGAATGGCACTTTGCAGTTGTGTTTGAAACAGAGGGGTCGAAGCCCCTTATATAGGCCTCCTGGGGGCGCCTTGGACGTTGGGGGCGCCCCGATAAACCCGGTCAAACTTTATCCCCGCGTCGACCTCGCCGCAGCTGATAAAACCTTTGACCAGGGTGCCTCAGACCTCTCGGGCGCCCTCATGAAGGCTTATCTGTGTTTTGGACTCGAAACAGCACAAACAGCTTTGAACCCGGGCGCCTCGAACGCTCCGGGCGCCCCGCTTGACACCTATTCTGCTTACCACACTTTACTGCCTTTGTCTTGCTTTAGCTTGGGCGCCCCCATCATTGGGGGCACCCTGGATGCATGGGGGCGCCCTGCTTCAGGGCCTCCAGCAGGTTGCTTTGTCTTCCAATCTTGGTACCTGCAAGATACACAAACACAAAGCACATATACATATAATATTAGCCTTAAGGACTTGGTTCGGACTTCGGATCTCCACGAAACCCTAGGTCGAACCGGCACAAGTTCTCACCCCCGAGAACATGCCTTCCACCTACTCCTTTCAGGAGCCGGTTGCCACCCAGTCCTTCGGGTGGACTTTTGCTTAGCCTCCGATTACTCCGGATCTCGAGACGCCCAAACCCTGACCCGTCTCTACTCCTGTCCTTAGTCATCGCTCAGCTAAGTTGCTCAGTCCCTTGGACCAAGACTTTATTACCTAGCAGTCCTTCGCCAGGTGCCTAGCAACCCTTCGCTAGGTCTTTAATTCCTAGCAGCCCTTCGCTAGGTGCCTAGCAGTCCTTCGCCAGGTCTTCAACTCCTAGCAGCCCTTCGCTAGGTGCCTAGCAGCCCTTCGCTAGGTGCCTAGCAGCCCTTCGCTAGGTCTTAGGGTTTCAATACCTAGCAGCCCTTCGCTAGGTGCCCAACGGCCCTTCGTCAGGTCTTAGGGTTTCGATACCTAGCAGCCCTTCGCTAGGTGCCTAGCAGTCCTTCGCTAGGTCTTAGAGTTTCGATACCTAGCAGCCCTTCACTAGGTGCCTAGCAGCCCTTCGCTAGGTCTTAGTGTTCTGATGCCTAGCAGTCCTTCGCTAGGTGCCCAACAGCCCTTTGCCAGGTCTTAGGGTTTCGATGCCTAGATTAACTAGGACTTTTCTTCAACTTAGGTTACTTCTCCTTTGCTCCCCTTTGTCTGTTCAATGTATCACTGACTTAAGTATATTGTCAAACATTAAATCACTTAAAGGAGAACATCATTGATGCAACTTGCACCAACAATCTCCCCCTTTTTGATGTTTGACAATAACTTAAGTTAGATTGGTTGAAGGGGCTAACTTACTGTCCTTGGGATAAAAAAAACAAAAAAAAGATAAAATTTTTCTAACTTAAGCACACCTCTCCCCCTTTGTCATACATCAAAAAACTTTAAGAAAATACTTGCACCAACACTGAAAACTTTTCGTTCTTATTGAAAATACGTAGTGCAAAATTTTTGAAAGCATTGCATTTTGAATGATATATTGCATTTTTTTTGAAACATACATAATTTTGAAAAAGATGCTATGCGCTTTGAAAAGTACAAGAAAAAAATGCAAGTACTTTTGAAAGATTATGTAATTTTTGAAAAATATAAGTACCTTTAAAAAATGTATTGAATTTTTTGAAAAATTAAGTACTTTTGGAAAATGCATAATTTTTGAAAGAATGCTATTTTGGAAAATATAAATATTATGCATATTTTGCAAGTGCTAACTACTTTTGAAAAAGATGAGACTTTGAAAAATATAAATAATTTTTTAAACATAATATTTTACTTGACTATGTTTCTTTTCCAGTCTGACACAATCCTAGGAAACCTTGTTGACTACAAGGACATTTCATAAGTGTCCTGGAAATTATTCAAACTCAAAAAATAATTTCATAAGTCACACAACTTCTGAAAAATAGAATAATAGGATGTAAGTACATTTTGAAAAATGTATAAATTTTTGAAGTCATAATACTTGATTTGGTTTATCTTCCAGTCTGACACAATCATAGGAAACCTTGTTGACTACAGGGACATTTTCCTAAGTGTCCTGGAAGATTTTCCAAACTCAAGATAAACATTATTTGGTCAAAAACCAGATGAATTTTTGAAAATAATAGTATTTTTTTAAAAAAAAATTGATTGTATTTTGAAAGAGTACTTATGTTTTCAACAGGATTTGAAAATACCGCGCGTGAAAACATTTGAAATATTCAATAATTCTTTTAATTTGACCTCCCCTAAACTTGACTCAGTCCTGGGAAGCTTGTTGACCACAAGTACTCTTCCTCTGAGTCTTAAGGTTTGGATTCAGATTAAAAAGAAATATTTAACAAAAAAAATGAATAATTACCAAAAAAAATTTTTTTTTGAAATTCTTCTTTTGACTTAGACTCCCCCTAAATTTGACACATCCTAGGAGTCCTTGAAGATCATGAAGTGGACCTTTCCTCTGTGTCTTTAGGGTTTATCAAGGTCAAAGAAACAGGTAAATTTTTGAACAAATAATTTTTTTTTACAACATAAACCCTTTTTGAAAACACAAGTAATAATGATTTAAAGCACAGTTTTCGAAAAGTATTTTCAAATAATAGTAATGTTTAAAGTGCAATTTTTGAAAACCATTTAAAAAAAATGAAAAGCACTCCCCCTGTACCCGATACCGTTTGACTCTATCTAAGTGCCTTAAGGAACTTTAGTGTTGTCCTAAGAGGCTTATGTCTAATTGTGTGAGTCAAACAATTTTCAAAAGAATATAATTTTTGAAAGCATATACTGTATTGACAATCAAACAAGCTTGAAATCCATACAAACATTATTATGTTGAAGCACTATTTTAAAAAAATATTTTTAGAAAAATATTATAGCAATTTTGAAAGACAATTTTGAAACATGCTTATCAATTCATTAGTCCTTAACATCTCACCCATTTTAGATGTATCAATACAGCAAGCATAGTTGCCTTATAGGTGTATTGTGAGATGCTTGAATCATTTTTCTTAATTGATTATTAAGTCTAAGATTTAATTGAAGCTTGTGTTAGATTTGAATTTGACAAGAAGTAACTTGAATTTGAATTTCAAAAATTGGCTTCCAGGTCTTGGCGAGGCACTAGGCCTTCTTTGGCCGTAGCCTTATTGGATCATCAACCCTTTCCTTGACAAAGCCTTTTAATGAAATTTCATTTTCAAAATTACTTTTTGAAAAATTCTGGTCTAACTAGTTTGGGTCTTGGATCGGTAGCTTCGGCTAGTTTCACTAGTCTAAAGAGACCAAGTAGTGTATACTTGACTTTATTAGAAGAGGCTTCCCTAACGTACTATCATCTCACCGCCACCCAATACTAGGTTGATCAAGTTTCAATTATTCTTTTTCCTATAGCCATTCTAATATATGCATAAAATTTAAATATGAATGACATGTCATGTATTTAAAAGAAGTAGCAAATGCATGACATGACAATTATGCATGAGTCAAACAAGTCCAATCATTTTATTTAAGTTTCTAATGATGTATCAAATTCCCGATTTGATACATGTCGTGTGAACCCGCGAATATGTCAACCCACTTTGACATATTTGATGTTATTAATTTTAATTGTTATAGTTTGGGTAAAATTTTAGTTTAGTTCGAGTTTAAGTTATTTAAGATTTAGTTTGGTTTTAGTTAATTAAGAATTAATTGAAGTTTGAATTAATTTGAAAATGAATTGATTAAAATTGAATTGATTTGAATTAATTAAAGTTGAATTTCATTTGAATTGATTTGAATTATTTGAATTAATTTGAATAATTTGAATTATTTTAATTAATTGAATTATTAATAATTGTTGAATTAATTGAATTTATCTGAATTAATTTGTTTTATTAATAATTGTGGATTTAAGTTTATCATTTTCATTATTTTGAAAATTTCTGCTTCATCTTTATCTATCTTTTCAAATTTTTCTAACAATTCAGATTTATTTGAACCTTTGTAATTTTTATTAATTATGGCCTTGATCTTAGATAGTTCCATATCCTCCTCATCCTCAAAATTATATCTTTTAGTGTCCTCAAAATAGGAGGAGTAATTTGGGCCACTAATTAATGTTTTGTAATAATCTTCAAGATTATCTATAATTAAGTTATTATTTAGGAGAATTTTATCTTCAATATTATTCTCAGAATTATCCTCAGAATTATCTTCACTAACTTCAGACTTATACTTAGAATTATCCTTAAGGTTTTCAAATTTGAATTCGGAATTATCCTTAGGATTTTCAAATTTGAATTCCGAATTATCCTTAAGATTTTCGAAATTGAATTCAAATTTATACTTAGGTTTAATTTTATCTGAATTAAAATTATCAGAATTAAAATTATCAGAATTAATTTTATCAGCATTAAAATTATCAGAATTAATTTTATCAGCATTAAAATTATCAGAATTAATTTTATCAGAATTAAAATTATCAGAATTAATTTTCTGAATTGATATTCTGAATTAAACAATTAATTTCTGATATTTTAGTCATATCTACATTTTCTAATTTGACATGCAAGATATTAATTCTATTGTGCAGTAAATCTAATTTATCAGGAAAATTAACTACATTATCTAAAGACTCTGCAGGAATTTGTAAATCTTTTGGAACTTAAATCTTACGTACCTTCGCCGGACACTTGTTCTTATAGTGTCCGTATTTCTCGCACTTGAAACATCTGATGTGATTTTTGTCCCTCCGGACTCCTGGCGTTGGTGTCTCCTTTGCCGCAGGTGGTGTGGACCGATTCATACGAGTAGGGCACTGATTTTTGTAGTGCCCTCTCTCCCTGCATGTGAAGCATATAACATGGAATTTAAAAATGAACATTTTAAAATTAAAAGTACCTGATTCACCCTTGGGCTCTCCCTCAACTCCTGGCGTCGTTGCTCTGTCGGCGGTTAGTCCGGTGAAGAGCGGCTCGGCTCTGATACCAATTGTAGGACCGGTGCCGTCGATAGAGGGGGGGTGAATATTGACCATTAAAATCTTTTCGGTAACTTCGTAGAAAACTTTTGTTCATTCTGGACACAGAGTTAGTAGCAGCGGAAAAGTAGTAGAACGAACAAAACAAAAGACAATTTACACGCGGGGTTTATTTACTTGGTTCCCGACCCCCAGGGTCAGTACGTCCAAGGCCTATGTACTCGGCATGAGTCCACTATTGGTCTCCTTTCTGGAATTTTTGGAGGTGGAGAAACCCGTCTTACAGTACAGTAATTGCAGTCACAAATATAGAAAACTAATTGCAGTATAATTAAAGCAAACCGAACAGAACAAGTTTGAAGCTCGGCCGATCTGGACCTCCGAAGTGCCGCGCACTTCCTCCTGGAGCATCCCGGTCGTAGAGCCTCGTCTTTAGCGCGTTGTCGTCGGTCAGAGTGATCAGAATGGCACTTTGCAGTTGTGTTTGAAGCAGAGGGGTCGAAGCCCCTTATATAGGCCTCCTGGGGGCGCCTTGGACGTTGGGGGTGCCCCGATAAACCTGGTCAAACCTTATCCCCGCGTCGACCTCGCCGTAGCAGATAAAACCTTTGACCAGGGTGCCCCAGACCTCCCGGGCGCCCTCATGAAGGCTTATCTGTGTTTCGGACTCGAAACAGCACAAACAGCTTTGAACCCGGGCGCCCCGGACGCTCCGGGCGCCCCGCTTGACACCTATTCTGCTTACCACACTTTACTGCCTTTTTCTTGCTTTAGCTTGGGCGCCCCCATCATTGGGGGCGCCCTGGATGCATGGGGGCGCCCCCAACACTGGGGGCGCCCTGCTTCAGGGCCTCCAGTAGGTTGCTTTGTCTTCCAATCTTGGTACCTGCAAGATACACAAACACAAAGCACATATACATATAATATTAGCCTTAAGGACTTGGTTCGGACTTCGGATCTCCACGAAACCCTAGGTCGAACCGGCACAAGTTCTCACCCCCGAGAACGCGCCTTCCACCTACTCCTTTTAGGAGCCGATTGCCACCCAGTCCTTCGGGTGGACTTTTGCTTAGCCTCCGATTACTCCGGATCTCGAGACGCCCAAACCCTGACCCGTCTCTACTCCTGTCCTTAGTCATCGCTCAGCTAAGTTGCTCAGTCCCTTGGACCAAGACTTTATTACCTAGCAGTCCTTCTCCAGGTGCCTAGCAACCCTTCGCTAGGTCTTTAATTCCTAGCAGCCCTTCGCTAGGTGCCTAGCAGTCCTTCGCCAGGTCTTCAACTCCTAGCAGCCCTTCGCTAGGTGCCTAGCAGCCCTTCGCTAGGTCTTAGGGTTTCGATACCTAGCAGCCCTTCGCTAGGTGCCCAACGGCCCTTCGTCAGGTCTTAGGGTTTCGATACCTAGCAGCCCTTCGCTAGGTGCCTAACAGCCCTTCGCTAGGTCTTAGAGTTTCGATACCTAGCAGCCCTTCGCTAGGTCTTAGTGTTCCGATGCCTAGCAGTCCTTCGCTAGGTGCCCAGCAGCCCTTTGCCAGGTCTTAGGGTTTCGATGCCTAGATTAACTAGGACTTTTCTTCAACTTAGGTTACTTCTCCTTTGCTCCCCTTTGTCTGTTCAATGTATCACTGACTTAAGTATATTGTCAAACATTAAAACACTTAAAGGAGAACATCATTGATGCAACTTGCACCAACAGAACTAAGAGACGGTGGTGTGGATAATTGGGACATACAGGATTATGGCTTCTAGGAGAAACAACGAAGATAATGGGAACCAGATTAATTAGTTCCTGGCTGGACTTACAACACTCCTTCAGGAACAGAATCGTGTCCAAGGAGAGCAGATCAAGCAGCTATTGAGAGCCAGAGAAAAAGATGAAGCCCCTGGACACCCTGTCGTTGGTGCGAACCCGATTTTCAAGCAATTTAGAGAATTGGGGCCTACTGAGTTCAAGGGTAACACTGACCCGATTGTTGCCGAAGAGTGGATTAGATCGTTGGAAACAATCTTTGGGTTCATGCAAGTGACAGATGCAGACAAGGTGAGATGTGCCATCTTTATGTTCCGAGATGTTGCTCGTATTTGGTGGGATGGGGCACGTTCGACAGTGAATTTAGCGACATTAACTTGGGATGCCCTTAAAGAAGTATTCTATGGGAAGTACTTTACAACAGATAACAGGACTAAACTAGCAAGAGAATTTTTGGAACTTTGTCAGGGAAGCATGTCAGTGGTTGACTATGTGAAAAAGTTTGAGAGAGGGCGATACTTTGTGCCTTTGATTGCTGGACAACCACAGGAGGAACTGAAACACTTCATAGAGGGACTGAGTGTAGTTATTCGTCATGATGTCAGATTGAGTCGAGTCTCCACCTTCAGAGAAGCTGTTGATCAGGCATTGATGGCCGAGAGGGACAGAAATGATATATTAAAGGAGGCACAGAGTAAGAGGGCCAGCTACCAGGGCAGGGAGCAGCAAGGGTCGATCAAGAAGAGGTATTCTCCTACGCAGTTGCCAGGAAACTCCTCGCAAGGTTAGTTGCCGCAGCAACAACGATCTCAAGGGTCGCGACCAACTCCCAACACGACCCCCAAGGCCGACGATAGAGTTCCTTGTCCCACATGTGGGAAACTCTATCTTGGCCAATGCATGATGGGTTCAAATGTTTGCTACTGGTGCAAGAAGCCGGGACACTATGTCAAGGATTGTCCTCAGTCCAAGGAGCCAACCAAGGGAAGAGTGTATGCTATGACACAGGAGCAGGTGGATTTGGATTCTGCCATCATCACTGGTATGATCGTTATCGCTGATTTACCTGCTCACGCATTGATAGACTCTAGAGATACACACTCTTTCATATCTACGACATTTATTACCAAACTCAGCATTGCTTCTGACAAATTAATTATGAGATATAGTGTCTCTTTACCTTCTGGGGAAGTGATGGAGAGCAATAGTATGGTTAAGAACTGTAGGATCCTAATGCAAAATCATACCCTACATACTGATTTTATTGTTTTGAACATGACTGACTTCGACGTAATTTTTGGAATGGATTGGCTGACCCGCCACAAGGCCACCATTGACTGTAAACGACGAACTGTCAAGTTGGAATTGCCAAATGATGAGTCCTTTGTTTTCTATGCTGCACCAGGGTCAAACCTACCATATGTTATCACTGCATGCAAGGCACAACGTATGATAAATAAAGGGTGTGAGGGTTTCCTAGCAAGCATCTCCATAGATTCAGAAGGGTCCCGACCGAGTTTAGGAGAGGTAGAGGTGGCCCGGAATTTTCCGGAAGTATTTCCAGATGACATTGCGGGACTACCTCTAGTAAGAGAGGTGGAGTTTGGGATTGAAATAATACCAGGAACCACCTCGAAGTCTAAAGCGCCATACAAGTTAGCACCTACGGAAATTAGGGAACTAAAAGAGCAACTGCAGGAGTTACTTGACAAGGGATTCATCCGACCGAGTGTGTCACCGTGGGGTATTTACCTCAATATTTACCTGCTCACGCATTAACAGACACCTATCATCCTTCGAATACTTGACATACTAGATGAAGTTCGAACAGAATATCTGTAAATCAATGCTGTGGGTAAAAAGAATTAGCTCATGGTCTTTACTATATACTAAAAAGTGATAGACAAGAAATAGTTTACCGTCTCCTCCTGTAACAGGTGTAATACCAGTAAGACAATTAATCACAGTAGTCTTCCCAGCTCCATTAGGTCCGAGAAGGCAAAACAGTTGATCTTTTGCAAAGTTAACCCATACTCCCTAAAGCTTTCATTTGTTTAATCAAAAGAATTTTAACAGATACATTTGCAATGTTGAAAAGTAATACAACAGACTATTCAGTCCAATGGAGAAAAATAAAAAGCACTTTGACAGCATGATATGGTGAAGACCTTTCACACTTGCAACAACTGATTTTGTTAGTGCCAGCATATGTTTTAGTTAGGCCACGTATTTGAACTGCAACATGTGGATCGACATCTCCATTAGTAGCTTGCTGTTTCATAGCAGTTTCCTCCTCCAAGACATCCTCATCAGTAGGAGAAGACTCATCTAATGGAGGGATCGACTTAAGTAGCTACAGAGATGACCCCTCACGCCGTAGATGGAACTACAACCCTAAAACCTGGTTCTTTCACGGGTTGACCAGGAATAGTAGACACTTCTTGACTGGTAGGATAAATTAATTCACATTAGCACCAGCCCTAAAACCTGGTAGGTAAGTGTGAAGGAACTACACAAAAAGGAAAATATATTTGCATAAAGCAATAATTTTATGACATAACAAGGCACGCCAATGTGAAAAGAAAGTATCATTTATTTCAAGCTGCATAGTTCTATTACATAAAATTTGAAGAATCCTGCTAAGAACCAGAAATCTCAAGATGAAAAGGAACCACAATAAACATGTTTGACAGAACATTTTGCAATTCAATCAAATTAACAAAAATGTGTGTTTACCCAGAATAATGTGAAATTGCAGATGCTAACCATTCAACAACAATCGATTTTACCTGAACTTTAAAGAGTATGTCTGAGCATCCGGATTATACAAAGATGTAACCTTGACATTAGATGTTCCAGCTTGAGAGTACCTATCACACAGTATAAGAATATCAAGGAATTGATGCAAAAACAGTGCTAAAATGGAACAGCAGACACTGAACATACCATAGTAAGAAATTAGAGAAATCTGCGTTGTTTGCATCACGCATAGCAGAAAAGAAATCTTCACAAGTCGCTGCTTGTCCATCACGTCTCTTGAAATATAGATCCATACCCTACAAAGCCCAAGAATAGTCTCAATACCCTGACTAATCAACCTCGAGCCCTCACGCCGTAGATGGTGGTGTCGGCATCTCCACATCGCTCGGCAAGAAGGAGACGACCCAACAAGGCGGCTCGCTCACGTAGAGTAGGGATCCGCAAGGAGCTTGCGACGTCGAAACGCAGAGAAGAGGGAGATGCGATCCACTACTCCCACGTGGATAGCATCGGCTCAGCGATGGGTCGAGGAGGGCGGCAGAGGATCGTGCAGGTGTGGTGGAGGCCGACAATGATGGCTTGCGCTCGCGACAATCGATGAATAGCAGGGAAGGAGGAGGAGATGCGCTCACCCGAGAGATGGTTCTCTCGCTCGTGGCCGGAGAAGAGGGCGGCATTGGAGCTAGGGCCCAGCGGCGTCGGGCGAGAGGGAAAAAAACGAGGGGGAAAGCAAAGGAGGTGGAGGAGAAAAGGTTTGGTCGGGTGAGGGATTTTAGGGCACGGAGGGGTGAGAAGAGGTATTTTAAATATATATTCTATTTTATTCGCTCGCTCGCAGTTGTGTATTACCATGAAAGCAACACTAATAGACAACGGTTAATTAAAATCAGTTATCGTAACCAAGCCAATAGACATCAGTTTTTAAAAAATCGTTGTCTTTGACATACATAAGACAACGATTTTTTAAAAACTGTTGTCTTTTTCCTCAAAAAATTTATCAACATCAACAGTTTTTGAAAAAACCGTTGTTAAATGAAAAACGACAACGGTTTTTCAAAACACCGTTGTCTATTGAGTGTTGTTGAATCCAAAAATTCTTGTAGTGTATGGCTTGGGCGTGCTATAAAGATAAACACCCTTCGTGAGCCAATCGGAACGAAGAAGGAATGGAAAAGGCGAGGGGTCAGAGGAATGTCGAAGAGTTTAAAAATAATGTACGCCCCGCCCATCTAAGCAAAGGCGTTGGGAGCCATTTAGTGGAGAGGGATACCAAAATAGGAGGCCACATTCATGAAGAAAGGAGGAATGGGGAAATGGAGCCCTGACGACTCTACTTGTCCCAGAAAGAAGGTAAAGAAACATATGGGAGGTTCCACCGGTGTCTGGTCCACTCTAGGGATCACCATCGCCATTTCGGCCGGAATGTCATAAGCCTCAATGACCGCTCCTCACTCTAGAAGAGACGGACTCATACCACTCCGCTTGGTAGTCGTCCATGGTTCCTAAGGAAAAAGACAAGAAGGAAGCAGAAGACTTACGTGAAAGGAGTCCTTAGGAAAGAAGATGAAGATGAAGTCTACTGAACGATGAAGTCAGAAGGTGGCCGAACGTCTTCGCCTCCCCCTCTTATACGGAGGAAACCGCCTGCATCCGTGCAATAGGGGCGAGGCACGTGGTTGGCGGAAAACAACTACATCGAGGCGGTACCATGGAACAACCGTCTGATGGGAGCCTGCTACAGCTGTGTATGCCAGCAAGATATCGTAAGGAAAGCGATTAGGGCACGTGGCGAAGACGAATTTGCGAAGGGGTTTTGTCGCCATTAAAGAGCGCCATGCACTTTTATGGGTGATGGACATCTATCATTGCTACACCTCGAGAATTACAGGAGCCTTTTAGGAGGGCTAATTCAAAATGAGATTGCCTTGGACCCCGGGGCGAATGTTTCGATTTCTCGGACTCAACGTGCCGCCAATAAAGCAGTAATGGGTGCATGGACCCACTATAACATAGCTTCTTCGCTACACCACTAATCTAATCAGTCTGCAACACTTCCTTCTATTAGACTTGAGGGAAGGGACTTGTGATGGGGTTGAGCACCCCTTGGCTGACACGTGGACTGAAGAAGCTATGTGGGCCGTTGTGAGGGTCCGTTGTGAAGAAGCTATGTGGGTCGTTATGACACGCGGATAATCATCATCAATTATTACGGGATAATCATGACCCATAATTACCACAACGGTCCGGATTTAATGGCTACGTGGGTCGTTGTGAGGGTTTTCCCATAACCGATAATTGGGGGGACGTGGCGAAGATCATGGAGACACGTGTGACTGCCGCCTCAGGTATAAAAGGTACTCCAACCATTCTGTAAAGGGGTTACGCACTCTCTAACTTACACATTCTCCTTGTTTTCTACTATCTCATATACTGAGTCCCTGACTTGATCGTCGGAGTATGCTCCACCGGACAACCTCCGACGTACTCCCATTAATGCTCGTGTTAATCTCGTAGGGTGAAAGTTCTTCCTTCATCGTCAACATCTGCATGGGCTAAACCCTGATGACTGACAATCGACGACGATTCCTTCCGGAACAATAGCCATGGGTTGAGTGCCATTAATTCACACTTAGACTTCCGTGAGCTTCTGGTTGATTTGTTTATTAAAAATCTTATCCAACTCGAGCCGAGCCTAAATTTTTTTATCGAACTCAATTAATGATATTATTGTCCTTATAAATTAATTAACTCTTTATCTAATACATGAAATGAAATGAAATGTATATTATTTTCTCGTGTGTAGTAGATTACGAATAATTTAAGAATATTTATAAACTAATATATTTTATTTAACAAAAAATTATAATAAATTTACAATTAAATTTTAGATAAATTAATCAATTGATTTATTAAAAGATTATTCATCAAATTTACAACAATATATTGAACCGCGTACACAACTTTGTGAAATATCTTAATCATATAGAATAATTTTAAAATTACCAAATCATATATTTATTTCCTATTTTTTCCCTAATTAGTCGATTGGTGAAAATCATCAGTTAACTGATTCAATGAGTCGACAAATGATTTTTCATTAGTCGAATGCATTTCCTACTATATCGCTTGTAAGCTGCAAAATTTTAATCAGTCGACTGATTTACTATTTTTAATTAAAATTGATTTGAGATAAAATTGGTTAATAGATTAAAGAATCTCGGATTAATATGAAATTAGTTTCTATCTGTATAGTTAATTCTCCTGATTATATCCATGTCTTCAAACTTAAATTTGACTCAATATATTGAGAGTAATGATTTTTTAAACACAAATTTAATTATTCAAAAAATTTAATTCATGTTCAAAAAATTACTAATATCAATATATTAGGTAAAATTGATGTTTGAAGGTGTGGATATAATCAGGAGAACTAACCATACATATAGGAACTAATTTCATATCAATCCGAGGTTGTTTGATCCATCAGCCAATTTTGTCCGTGATATGAAATTAGTTCTTATGTGTATAATTAATTCTCCTTATTATATTCACGCCCTTAAACATCAATTTAATCCAATATATTGAGCGTAGTGATTTTTTAATACGAATTAAATTTTTTAAACAATTAAATTTATGTTTAAAAAATCACTGCTCTTAATATATTGAGTCAAATTGAAGTTTGAGAGCATGAATATAATCAAGAGAATTAGACGAATATATATGAGATAATTTCATGTCAATCTGAGGTTATTTGGTCCATCAGTCGATTTTGCCCAAAACCGACTGATGGGCCAAACTGAAACTAACTCCTATATTTTAGTTTATTCTTCTGATTATATCCATGTACTCAAACATCAATTTGACTCAATATATTGAGAGTAGTGATTTTTTAAATACGAATTTGATTGTTCGAAAAATCGAATTCGTGTTCAAAAAATCACTACTCTCAATATATTGAGTCAAATTGATGTTTGAGGATATAGATATAATCAAGAAAATTAGACTAAAATACAAAAGTTAGTTTAATGTTAATCCAAGATCGTTTGGTCCATCAACCGGTTCGTTTGGTCCATCAGTCAGTTTTGGACAAAACTGACTGATGGACTAAATGACCTTGAATTGACATGAAACCAACATATATGAATTCATCTAATCTCTTAATTATATCCATACCCTCAAACTTTAATTTGACTGAATATATTGAGAACAGTGATTTTTTAAATATGGATTCAATTGTTCAAAAAATTTAATTCGTATTCAAAAAAATTTCTAGTCTCAATATATTGGGTCAAATTGATGTTTGAGGGCATGAATATAATCAGGAGAATTAGAATAAAATATAGAAGTTAATTTCATGTCAATCCGGGGTCGTTTGATCCATTAACCGGTTTGTTTGGTTCATCAGCCAATTTTGGGAAAACTTGGCTAATGAACGAAACGACTTCAAATTGATATTAAATTAGCTCCTATGTATTTGTCTAATTCTCCTGATTATATTCATGCTCTCAAACTTTAATTTGACAGAATATATCGAGACCAGTGATTTTTTAAACATGAATTCGATTGTTCGAAAAATTTAATTCGTGTTCAAAAAATCACTACTCTCAATATATTGAGTCAAATTAATATTTGAGCGCATGAATATAATTAAGAGAACTTATCATACACATAGGAATTAATTTCATATCAATTCGAAGTCGTTTGGTCCATCGACCGATTTCGCTCAAGCAAAGCTAGTTGATGGTCCAAACAGCTTTGGATTGATATGAAACTAATTTCTATGTGTATGGTCAGTTTTCTTGATTATATTGATGCCCTTAAATTTCAATTTAACCCAATATATTGAGAGTAGTGGTTTTTTTAACACGAATTAAATTTTTCGAACAAATTCACGTTCAAAAGATTAATGCATTTAATATATTGGGTCAAATAGATGTTTAAGGGCTTGAATATAATCAGGAAAACTAACTATACAGATAAAAATTAATTTCATATAATTTCGAGATTGTTTTAACTATTAATCGATTTTATTTAAAATTAATTTTATTAAAAAATAAATCAATCGACTGATTTAAAGTTAGTTGTTCCAAAAAAAAACAAAGCCGATTCGATTGATAAAATATACTAGTCGACTAATTGACTGATTGAATCAGTCAACTTGTGTAAGAGTAAAATGGAAATAGATATATAATTTGATAATTTTAAAATTAACCTACATGAGTTAAATATTTTACAAAGTTACGTTCAGTAAATTGCTGAGTTTACTTTTAATATTCAAATTTTAAATTCCTTTTACATTTTTCAATTTGGAGGCAGAAAAGGAAGGCCTGGCGAGATGGGCCTCTCTGGGGGCAAAAGGTTTGAATCTGGAAGAGGACAAGGTTGCGGTGGTCGGTGGAAGAGGGGGAGGTCGAGATGGTGCTGTGATAGGAAGTGGCGGCACAATGGGGAGAAGGCAAGGTTTTGGCAGTGGTGTGAAGGGAAGGAGATTCGTTGGTGTGGCCGTGGAGGCGCTGGCAGAATGGGGGAGCTTTGGAGGAGGGCATGGGGTAGTAGGAACTTCACCATTCCATTCGTGAAGAACTTCACTTTCCTGTTAACTTCGAGACACGCTTTCTTATGCATCACTGTAATCTACACTAATTTTGGTGTAGTATTATAAGGTTTTCTTACATCCTGTTTGAAAATTTTTTAAGCAAAGGAATTGAATTGAATTCCATCAAGAATTAAATTCCATTAGGAATTAAATTCAATTAGGAATTGAATTCAATTCTCATGTTTGGAATGTATTAGTAAATAACAGAATTGAATTGAATTTCTTGATTTGGAATATATCAGAATTAAATTCAATTCTTATATTTTTATCATTTTATTCTTCATCCAAAATGACGCTGAATGAGAAATAAGAGCTATTTAGTAATTTTCATTTGTCAGAGCAATTTCCTTCACAAAATCAGACCTCTTTAGGTCTGATTTGTTTTGAAGGATTTGAAAGGAATTGAATTCCAATTCCTTATCAATTCCTAGCTGAAAATATATTCCAAACGATAGAATTGAACTCCAATTCCTAAAGGAATTCAATTCCACCCCTTTCCAAATAGGGTGTAAGCAAAATTCTACTAGTAATTCTAATTGCGAATGTATATTGACATCTATATCCAACAGGAATTCGACAATAGGATTTATAGGATTTTGTTGGGTCGAGATAGAAAAATCAATTGAATAAGCCTGTGACCTAAACCCTTACAACGACGCAAACACTACGATCTACACTATTTGGATTTTCATAATACTTTCATGTTGGCCAAATCACACGTCCCGTGAATTTTCATAGTACTAGGCAAGGTGAAAAGCCACCTCTGTCTTTGTATGCTAATTGACAGGAATGCAGGTGTGAAATATGAAAAATCTAAGAGATCTGGAGCAGACAGTTGTGCATTAGTTGACATGAGAGTACTATAAAAATTCAAAGTGTAGAAAATTGTGATTGTGCCAATGCAAGGGTCCAATTAGCACAAACACTATTTTCTACATGGATTGGGTTTTCATAGTACTTTTAATGCACAATTGTCTAGACTCCATGGATTTTCATATATGTATACTTGTATTGCCACAAGCATTATTTTCTACATTGTTTGACTTGCACTTAAACGATCAATAAAAGTTCTAATTAGACAATATGAAATTATGACAAATGCCCATATCAAACAAGGAAGAGGAATATCAAAAAAGACTTGGTTAGCAACAATAAAATAAGATAGAATTTATTTAAATATATATAATGATATAATAGGATATAGAACCCAATTGCGTAGAAGGATCCATATAGTTGACCTCACCTAATAGGATAAGACGATTATTATTGTTGTTGTTGTTGTTGTTTGAATTTTCATAAAACTTTCATGTTGACCAATGCACAACTTAGGCTCCTTGGATTTTCATAGTATTTGTATGGGTGAAACGCCACCACATACAAACATACCCACACCCTTGCATTGGCACAAAAACTATCTTCTGCAATGTTTGAATTTGCACAGTACTTTGATGTTGACCAATGAACAATTGTCTACATTCATTGGCTGGGTGAAAGGCCACCCTCTCTGTATGCTAATTCAGAGGAACATAAGTGTGTCTATATATATATATAAAAAGGGAATACTAGAGGAAAGAAATCATAATAATTTCTCCTATGCCATGTTGTTGGCTCAGGTTCCTTAAGCTACTCATCATTACTTCTCTTGCATGGGATAATGTATGAGATCCACGATCCTTCATCTCTAAGGAATTGGACGAACCTCATGCCTTCGGGTTTCTGTACTACTTACTTCCTATAGTGTCTGCCCATGGTGTGCGCCAACCCTTAGGCAAGCAAGATTTGTTTATTACGAGCCTAGTCACATGACTTTGCTTCACCAAATCCAAATGAATCTTCTTCGTGATTAGTATCATGTATATAGAGCTGGACAAACTTCAGTGTATGGCACTCCTTAGGCAAGAGAGACCTGATGCTGTGGTATTTCTGTCCACAAAGCTTGAAAGATTATGTTCAACCCTGCCCTGTAGGCAATACATGTTACAGACTGGTCGATTAACAGTACTTGACCTCTGCTCCTTTTGTTAAACCAAAAGTAAGCATCATGGTGAAAACATTCATATCCTTGCAGTGCAACATCATGAGCACTAGGTGTTGCAACTGGACAATGGGAGGCAAATGAAAATTTAAACACATGGAAGTTCACAATCACATAGAGGAGGCACATGGATGACTCAACTATATATGTGCCATTATTTGGATGGTTGCCATGTAAATGTGATTGCTTATGCTAACAGACAATCATAAGAAACAATCTTGAACCACGGCATTAGAAGCTCCCAAAGAAGGCCCAATTACAATTTATAGTAGTTAGAAGTTGCTGAACATTTTGAGCTAAACCATCAGTAGTGAGGCAAGTGGCACTGTTGCTTTGATTTTGTGCAGGTCTGCAAGAACTCTTTTAGGATTGCAAACTGGAGTTTCTCAAACTCTATTAAGTTGAAGGATTTTCAGAACAGATAATCAACAAACTACTTATAGATATAGCTCTACAACATACTTTGGTATCAACCAGCAATATGAAAAATTTAACCATAGATAATTGATAATGCAGTCATGCTGAGGTATCATGGCTCGTGATAATATGTGCATTAGGTGGAACATAATTAACAATAGTACAATGTCTATCAAGGTCTCATTGGCAAATTGGGAGACATTGATGCCTGTGGTCTCCTAAATGCATGGCAGCAATGTTTTAAACAACCAAGAGAAACGACCTTGACAAAGTATGAGCAAAGCTAAAGTTCATCACAAAGGCAATGGGCATTGCTTATGACAATGCATTCTTGCTAACAGAATTAGATTATAAGCTCACCTTAGCACACATGGCTGAATTGAAGAACCAAAACAGACAAAAAAAAAAAAATCAAAATTATGGGATTTCCATTGCCATTGTTTTGTATTAAAGTTTGTTAAAAGATCCATGCAATCAATAAATAATCACAATTATTTTGAGTAAAGCATCTTCAATAATAAAAGAGAAAAATCAAACTTAGAGAATTAGACTCCATCAAATGGTCAAAAGAGGCAACACTTTGGAGTGAATTATTGCATTTACCAGACAATATTGTGTTCAATCACTGATGGAAAATATGGATCGTTTATTTCCAATCAAACAACAGGCACACCTTTAAAAAACATAAGAAAGCATAGATAACAAACTCATAAATTCCTTTTTTTTCCTTGCATTACTTTTTTTCACTCTCATGTTAAGCTTGACATTTACATATAGAGATGGGAAAAGAGTAGCTAGGCATAAAAAATAGAAAAAACTATTTTTTACATCTAGGCCACCATAATTTGTGGCACATGACAAATAGTTGGGACAAACATATGTTGATGATGATGTACCATATTATTTTGAACTATGTCCATATTTGTTTTGAAATTAATATTAGAAGTCCCTTCGCCTTTTCGCAGTGCCATAAAATTATCCTTTTCAAGTTTTTTTGCACTGGTGGGTAAAACCTATCCTAAATCATGCAATTTTTATCACTATGGTTTGTCTTGTCATATTCCAACATTTCATGATCTGCAATCTCTTTGTACTTTCTACGGGTTTCAGTTACTTGGCCACTTTGCTTTTTGAATTACTTTTTCATGTGAGCTAATTTATCTCAAGTCAAGATGGAATTACGTTTCAACATACAAGAGGTGTTCTGCTGCATAGTTGCAAAACGTTTTCTTTGCTTTGTAACCATGTTTAATTGATACTGTCTTAGCTTTAAAATCACCAAAATAACTTTCGATTACCCCATGTTTTAGATATGACTATAGTTTCCTACAATGATCTGCTGTCTCGTTAATCTATTTTGGTTAACTTCATTAATTTACTTTGATGGACAACATTCTCCAAGCTATAGTGAAATGTGAGTACACTGAACCAACGCTTATGCAAGCTCAAAGGCGCTTATGCAAGCTCAAAGGCTGCCAATACAACATTCACCGTGATTTACCCCCTCTGGACACTTGTGGGGCAGAGACCAGGGGGCCGCTGGGTTGGCGGTTCTGGAAATCAAAGGCTGCCAATAGCTTTGAAGGGCAGGGACTTAATTCGTATTGCTGAAACTGGTTCTGGAAAAAGATTACCATATTTTCTTCCAGTACTGATCTGTGTTAATGCTCAACCTCATTTGGGTTAGTCACAATGAAGGAAAACTGAATCTTTATTTGTTTTTAATGTGTTGCATAGTCAAGCATAACATTTAGTCGAGTCCGGCAAGGGTCCATTTGTCTTAGTGCTTGCACATACAAAAGAATTAGCTCTTCAGATACAAGAAGAATCAATAAAATTTAGATCACATGCAAATGTTAGAAGCACATACATCTATGGTGGGACACCTAAAGGACCTCAGATTCTTGATCTCAAGAAAGGTTGACATTCTATATTCCAGTTCAATCTTTTTTTCTCCCTTAGCTTTTTTGTTCAGTTACCCGGTTATCCAACCTGGTTGGCTAATTGATATGTTGGAAGCATGCCATACAAATCCTCAAAGAGTAACATAATTTGTATTGGACGAAGAAGATCGCATGTTGGATGTGGGGTTTGACCCTCATATAAGCAAACTTATCTCTCAAGTATGCTTTTTCATATGCTCATTAATTGTATATTCCTTTGGCTGTATGCTAGTTTGTGTAATTTCTTAGCAGTAAAGATGTTCACAGTTGCTTGTCCTTGTCGACATCTTATTGATTGAGCAAGATTTTTGTCTTATTAAGTACCTGACCTCTGGTCATTTAACCTGTATTTCTTTTTACCAACTTTAATATTTGCAATGAAGCCTGTATTTCTTTTACTAACTTTAAAACTGCTTCACTTAATTAAGTCTTTAGGGAGAGAAAACACAAATTATGATTTTTTTTTTCAGCCTAACTAGATCGTTAATCAACAGTTGTAGTGTAAACTAGGGAGAACTCAGTTTTTAGCTTTAAACGAACAGAATGACTCCTCCCTTTTGAACGAATTGATTAATAGGCATTATTATATGTTAAGTATTTTAGGTTATAAATGGATCATAAGTAGCTAAAACCAATGGAATACTTGAATGGCAAACTAAAAGTAAAGGTGCTAGTCTCTGTGATCTCGGATTGCCCTAGTTTGTGCAGTCAAACTATTGTCCTCTGTAACTAGGCACTTTGTGCTTGAATTTAACTAGGAAGAATAAATAAAAAATGATTAACGAGGTTGGTTAATATTGAACCTCGGATGATCGGCCTGACTTTAAAAAAAATTTTCACCGACCACCAGAATAAATCGGAAAATATTTGCGGCGGGTGATTCAGAAGCCCAACGTCTCATGGTTCGCGTCCCAATTGGAGGAAAAATTTCTATAAAATATGTCGTAGCTGGAGATCAAACTGCGGATGACTAGAATTACAATTAGTTGCCCTTCCGCTAAAATACAACCTTGGGGCTAATATGAATACATAAAGGATGTTATCAAAGGTTGCTAGGATAATTGTATGAGTTGATGATCTCAAAGGTTGGAAGCAGGTTGAATATGCTCTTTCAACAATGGAGGAGTTAGAGAATCAGAGTTGTGAGTAACATAATGAACAACAAAGCATATTTCAGTAATACTCAAAATGCATATACAATTTTAATATTTATCAATTCATGTAGTTGTTTTCAATTATGTCCTTGCTTTGAGTAGTTGATTGATGATGCAACAGTCAAGTTCATCGATCGATTTTTAAATTTACTGTCCTTAATTTATGCTCATCATTCGACTTTAGTTAACTAATAGGACCATTACACAACTCTTAAAATATCTCAATGTTATGTTAATTTCAAAAATCCATAACTCCATATATAGGGCATGAAATTTATGTCTAAGAGTATGATTATATTGAGGATGATATAAGAAATGCCATGAACTTGGTTTAAAGTATTTATAAAGTATCAAAGACATTATATGAGTTTTGATTAAAACTTGTTAATGATCTTAGGAATATCAGAATCATTTCAAACTAAAATCATTATACTCATAGACGCCTCTTGAGTGTAACAATACCCTCAGATCTGGATTCCATAATCTAGATTGAGAGATTGGGGTTTTTGAAATTTTCACAACTTTAAGACAATTTTGTTGAAGATCGGAGGCCCGGCTATAAGGGGAGGGGGTGAATAACTTCTTGCCCACAATTTGTTTCTTCATACAAGATTAGTATGCACAAGTGGAAATAAAATAAACAATGAAAATACAAACGCTGACACTTATAGATGTAACGTGGTTCGGAGATTACTTGCTCCTACTCTATGGCTTGAGGTGGACGATCACTCAATCCGTTGGTGGATTAGTCCTCGACAATCACCAGCTAGAGTTTGCTCCTTCTCGATGGTGTGCAACCTCTCACAAAACACTCTTCCCTTTTACAAGATTGAGAATTAGGGTTAGGAGGAAGAGATTGAGCATTGAAAGCTTTGAGCACAAACTAGAAGGTTTTCAATCACAATTTCATAATCTCTTCATGCCCCAAAGATTCCACTTTAATAGAGGAGATAACTGTTAACAAAATAGCTCAGCTCCGACACTAGTCGACTACTGCCAATCCCAGTCTACTGATGCTCAGCCAATAGCTAGTCAAATTGCTAGATTTCGATCAGATCAGTCGACTGGTCCCTACTATTTGAAACCCACAGAAAGATCAGTCGACTGGTAGGGCTGGTCTCCCTACCAATCGACTTCTCTTAATACACACTAACACTTATCCTCTCCGGTGTTGCCCTTTGAAGCCCTCTTCCTTTGGCTCTCGTCCCTCAGATGCATACGAGCTCGCGATTCATCCCCATGCTATCCTTCGTGTATGCCTTAAAGTCCGCTTCCTTTGGATCCACTCTATTACTCCTTGTTCGGTGGTCCCTCGGATGTGCCATCATTTACCGACTCAAGAACTTGAGCACCAGGATGAGATCTCTCACTTGGCCGCGCCAAGCTCCTCATGTGTGTTCCACCAAGTCCTGTATGACTCAAATATACATCAAACAAATATGAAATCCTAACTTAAACCTATTGACATATACATCAAAACATATGATCGTACCTACAAACTTGGGTTGATTGCACCAACAATCTCCCCATTTTTGATGTGTGGTAATATGTTTAAGTTAGGTATAAATAACAATTTGAAAATTAGTAGTATAGTATAAAATGAAGCATAAAAACATCCAAGCTCCCCCTTAACCTATGCTCTATCAATTTGAAAATTAACAGCATAGTATAATATGAAGCATAAAAATATCCAAGCTCCCCCTTAACCTATGCTCTATCACATTTTATAATTTTTAAGTTAATCCCAATCATGGGAAAATATGTTAAACCAATGTTCTAACTTAAACCTTCCATTTCTCCCCCTTTGACACCATAAAAAAAGTGTACCAAACAATATAAACTATGGCATCAAGGTGTGATTAAGTTTTAAATTCTGAAAAACCAAGCAAAAATCAAAAACTCAAGATGCCAGTCGATTGATACCTGCATCAGTTGATTGACCTCACCGAAACAACCCCACAATGGATTTCTCATTCTAGAAGGCACTGTTACCAGTCAACTAATCCTCTGATGTAGTCAACTGACACATGTCTGATCCGAATTTCAGCTTTTTGAGCTGAATTTCAGAAATGCATATAAAAATCCACAAAAATGAAAAAATTATTAAATTTTGTAAATATATTTCTTTAACTATTCTTCAATAAAGAAAAATATAATTTCATGAAAAGTCAAAAGATTTTTGAATTTTTAACCAAAACACAAAACTTGAAAAACATTTAATTTTGTATCAAGTTTAAGCCCTTGTTTTGAATTCATATGTTTTCCAAATCTATACCACAGCAAGTCAAATATAGAATTATTTTCAAAACATTTAAAATTTTCAACTATGATCTATGGGCAAGATGTCCATTAATTAAACATTTACTTTCCACATAGTTGGTCTATGATTAATAAATTGATATATTTCATGACTTATCAAAATGCTATAAGCATAAGTGAATCATGAGTATCATCTTAACATCTCACATGTATAAATAGAAACATAAATCAAGTCACTATGAGATGAACTTAACCCGTTTGATCATGAATTTTATATAACTAAGTGTTCCCCCTTAAGGTCTCAAGTCAACCAATTTTTCAAAAATTGGATTTTAGTTCACATGATTGACTTGTTCCTAAATCCTCTAAACTTTATGGATTGACTTTGGCACCTAATAGAAATTCTTTCTAATTGGGTTAACCAAGGACTCCTTAGAAATTCATTTCCTATCTAGGGCCTTGGTTTTTTATTGTCCTTTAGTAAGTAAATAATGATAGGTCTTTTCATTGCTAGATTCATTGTATCCTATTCCGGTTTTCTTGAAACTTGCCCTTTGGTTCCCAATAATCATATTTAGAGTCTTTGAGCTAATTTAAAATTTTTCTAGGGCTTTGGAGAGTTAATTGATGAGCCCACAATCAAGTGTCACGATGAGCCTCAAATTTGAATTTATAAATTGAAACCCTTAGCTCACAAAACTAAATGTAGTATAGGGGCCTCATGTTGTATTTTTCCAAGGACTAGTTAAGATTGCTTAATTCAAGCTAGTTTTATCGTTTCCTATGTTTTGGGCTTTCAAGTAAGATGGGGGTATTGTTTTGCAATAATAGATGAAATAACAACTAACTAGAAATTTACGGAAACTAAACTTAACCTATTGGAAAACTAAGCAAATCAGATTAAATTTCAAGGACTAAAATTGAATGCAAGAAATTTGTAGCTAATTTAAAGAATTGAAAAGTTCGAAACAAAACTTACTTAAGACAGGGTTGAAATGTAGCTGTAACACTTCCTGATCGGTCAAGAGACCGATCAGATACTATCCTGATCGGTCTGGAGACCGATCAGATATGATCCTGATCGGTCAAACAGACCGATCAGATACTGATAAGAATGGATACACACTGAAACAACGAAAGAAATGACAATTAAGAAACTAAATGTTCAGGAATTTAAACATCAAACCAGATTCTTCACCCAAAATCCTTCTTGCCGTCACGCAAGAACCAGCTAGAAACCCTCTAGCTCGACAAATTAGGGAAGAAACAATTCCCGTGAGCAATTTAGCTTCAGATTGGTGCACAGCTGAAAACTTCCACCCGGTTCCTTCCTCCTTGATTAGCTGGATGCGATTTCGGCTCAGAAACCCTCAGAACCTTTCAGAGAACCCCTCCGAACGCTCTGATGGCTTCGATCGATGAAGACAGCGATCAAGCAGGAGTCGATCGGATGAAGCAAGCTCTGGGCGAAACCCTCACCTGAGCTTCCAGAGATGAGATCGATTAGCAAACTGCACAAGAATATCTCTACTGATTTGAGATCCTGAGATGAAGCTTGATCTGATGTGGCCATTCGCGATCGTAGACGAAGAACAGAGAAGAAACTGGAAGAACTCGCGACGACTGAGCTGGGCAGACAAGTTCTCTAATTTAATTAATTCAAATTCAAAATGAATGGCTGTGATCATCCTCGCTTCATCCAACGGTCAGATCATCTCGGATTGAAGCCAAACCTTCCAGATCTCCATCAATGGTCAGGATCTTCCTCTCAGTAGCTTGGATCATTCAGATCTACAACGGATGACTCAAATCTCCCTGCCTTTTGAATGGATGGTTTAGACTCCTCTTAAGCTTGATCCAACGGTCAGATGACTTCTGATTTGGACCAAAACTTCAGATCTTGATATGTGGTCTAGATTGACTCTATCTTGAGCTCGGATTGATCAGAAGTTGACAGATGGCTCAAATCTCCCCGTTTCTTGATTGGACGACCCACATTTATCCATCTCTTGATCCTCTTGATCGAAGTCAAGTCTGAACTCAAGTTTGATCCAATCTGATCTAGGTCCATGATCATTTGAAGCCTACAAAATTAGATTCAAATTCAATGTCAAAACATCTCAAATATACAAAGATTTGCATCCAAAGTTAAAATAGCAATAACTCATGGAACCCAATGCAAATGCAAACTTAAGCATATAAAAAGGGATCAAAACATGGATTTGAGAGCCTAATTTGATTAGCAAAATGGTAATTATCATTAATCTATCTTTTTCCTTAATTTTCTATTTTCCTTTTCTAAGCAAGAAACATTTGAATTTAAGGAAACATGTATATCCTTAGGAATCATGGGTTCTATTTTCTCTTTAAGCATGGAAATATCATTTTTCAAGGTAATTGATTTTCCTTCTAGCCTACAATAATAAAGTATAGAATTAAGACATGTATGAATCACAGCAAGTGATGTCTTGGACCTGACTTTTAGGTTTCGCTCGAAACCCTAGGTCAGACCAACACCTACTATTCCCTCACCGAGGAACGCGTCCTCACCTACTCCTCTCAAGAGAGTTTACCTATTACCACCTGGAACCTTCGGTTGGACTTTTGCTCGGCCTCTGAGAACCCAAAACTCGACAACGTTCAACCTCAACCCGTCTCAACTCTTGTCTGTGATCCCCGCTCGGTAAAGTCTTCTGCCCGGTCCCCCTGGACCTAGTCTTCATGCTCGGCTTCACTCGCTAAGTCTTCGTTGCCCGATCCCCAACTAGGACTTCGTGCTCAACCTTGCAAGTCAAAACTTCTCGCCTAGCTTACTAAGGACTTCCTACAATCTCAACTACTTCATCAGTACACCATACTCGCTTAACTTAAACCCTTTGTCACTTATCAAAATAAGGTTCGATCTGGTGCTTCCTGCATCAACAATCTCTCCCTTTTTGATTATAGCAACCCAGTTCAAAATTAAGCCTAAACAAATTTTAATAGGGAAATAAAATTACTTTTAAGCTCTCTCCCTTAATCAGTTATCTCCCCTATTCCGGAAGGGAACGACGCAGATGGTGAATCACCAAAGTGCAACCCACGAAGATGATGACGGGGAGAAGATGCTCACGCCCTGCGAGATTAACATGAGCGTTAATGGGAACATATCGGAAGGTTTTCCGACGGAGCCCACTCTGACGCTCAAGTCAAGATTCTTATCTCTTCATAGGAGGACAACAAGGAATTAGAATTTTGCCGAAGTTTGGAATGCTTACCCCGTTTACCTGTATGTCGAAGCACCTTATATACTTGAGGTTTCGATCACACGTGTCCCCACATTCTCCTCCACGTTTCCTAATCATCGGTTACTTGATATCTTGTGGTAACGACCACTACGACCATTAAGGCCTTAATTCCCACATGTTGCAGACAATAATTATCAATGATTTTCTTGTTCTGGAAAGAGGAACGACTATTTTGAAGTCGGACTATCTGATATATTGATCTTTGGGCTCCATTCTCCCGAGTCGGTCTCGAGGTCTCATCTCCCGAGCTGACCTCGGGGCCTTCATTTGTTTTATCGAGAGGGTCTCGGGGCCTGACACCTGGTTTGACCCCGGGGGCTTTTGCCTGTTTTGCCAAGGTAGTCTCGGTTTGACCTCAGAGCTCCAGCCTGGCGGGCCCTACCATGTAACTTCACAGCATAAGAGAATTTGTGATGGGATCACAACTAGTGATTATCTCTAAATGTGCAAATGTGAAGTATTGAAAATATCCCTAGTCGATGAATTGATAAATACGGACACTATCAATTCTGTTGAGACTAGCATGGGTTATTCTCTAATCAGCTGATTCTCACTGGCTGGTGACATTGGGATGTCCGGAGATAAACATGGATGCTAGTTAAGGGAACTAGTTCATTGGAGTGACTAGCTGTAAGACTTCATATGGAATCTATATATAGAAATGTCAATGAAGTTCTTACTGCAGCTTAAGTGCGATGTTCCTTTGACTTGCGGTGTTCAAGTCATCTTGGTCATGGAGACTTATACTTTAACATCTTAAGCAAGCATCTCCAAGGAGGTGTGGACCCAGGATGATTGGGTATAAGCCGAAGTGCCCGAAGATGTTTGAACAGCCTACAAAGGATTCACCACTCCTTGCGAGGAGATGTATACCCAGACCTATCGTCGGATTGTTACTCAAAACCTCTGGCCAGAGTATATCATGTTTAGAGTGCGAGTCTCTAAAATACATGAGAGTAATTAGAAATCCAAAGGACGAGAAAGACACTACTTGGGCTAGGTGTGACGTAGTCAGTCTAGTGGGGACTGACACAAACATACCATGTCCTGAACCAAGTGGGTATAAGGTGGTGAAGGGAATGAGGCACGATTCATTAGAGCTGCTGAAGGGTTTCAGAATAATTTCTTCTGAGGTCAAACCGTTGATCTTTCGATTAATTGGGGGTCATGATGTACTACTAGGTGCCACTCATGATCGTTCTATAATTAGTTGATTATAGACGACCAACATAAATCGAAAGCCTATTTAGTCACACGCACTACGAGTAATCCGAGGGATTTAAAACGAGTTGAAAATTAGATTTTCCGATCAAGAGAAATAAGTCGAATCTGAGTAAATCAGAGGCGCAATGGAAGCTAAAAATGGCTAAGTCTTTTGAAGGCTTTTTGGGCGAATTAAATGAGTTTAATTCGCGACCGGTTCGGGTTGGTTTGGCCGGCCAAAGAGGGTGCCAAACCCCCTTTGGGTGGCCGGCCACAATAGAGGAGAAAGCCAATTAATTTTGGTTTAATAAAATAAATCCAACGCGATTTATTTTATAAATTATGGATAAATAAATTTGTATAAAGAAATTTATATAAATAAATTTATAGAAATTTATTTTTTTATGGAAGATTAAAATAATCCATGAATTGGTTTATTTTAATTTTATAAAATCAATTATGAATTGATTTTTCCATAATAAGAAAGTTTATAAATTTCTTATAAAATTTATTCTATAATTTAAATAGAAGAAGAATTTGTTTTATTATAAATTAGTTATAATAAAACTTGGTTTAAACGGAATAATTCAAAAGAGAATTTATAGGATAAATTTCTTATGATAATTAATTAGTTTTATTATAAAGTTAGTTATAATAAAATTCATAAGAGAATTTATAGGATAAATTTCTTATGATAACTAATTTGTTGTATTATAAATTAGTTATAATAAGACTAGGCTTAAACGGAATAATCAATAAGAAAATTTATAAGATAAATTTCTTATAACTAATTCCGTTAATTCCGTTAAGAGGGAGACTTAGCAAAGGAGTTGCTACTATATAAGGAACCATAGGCAAGCCTTGGATTCCTAAGATTTGAATAATTGTAATAGAGCTCTCCCTCTCTCTCTTCTCTTCTCTCCTCCTTCCCCCTCCCTTCCATTAGGGCCGGCGCCCACCCTAGCTCCATTAGGGCCGGCGCCCAACCTACACCAAGGCAAGGTGTTGCCGTGAGCTTCAAGGAGAAGAAGAAACCAACCAAGAAGAAGAAGAAGCAGATCACATCTCCCTCTCTCTCGGAATTCGATTTCGTTACTTCGTTGGTTAGTTTCCTAATTTTTCACTTGATCTTCTAAGTTGTGCCTATAGAGAATCTAGTAGTTCTCGTCGGCACAAAACTCGTAACTTTACGAAGTCATCCCGAAGAGAACTCGACGTGGACGCGAATAGAGGCGAAGCTTCCAAGGGACGCTACGGTTGGATCTCGTCTCTTTCTTCGAGTTACGCGAGGTATAAAAGTAAATTAGTTTACTTTTCCGCAAACTTTTATTTTATGATTATGTCGATACACTATAAGGTTGCATGCTAGATACGAAGTTAAAATAATTTAAGAAATTATTTTATGCAAATTCTTCCGCTGCACGTAAAAATTTAAAATTTTACGAACTCGTATCCTTGTCGACATGCACCCGGTCCCAACACCTGACACCCGGTTTGACCCCGGGGGCTTTTGCCTGTTTTGCCAAGGTAGTCTCGGTTTGACCTCAGAGCTCCAGCCTGGCGGGCCCTACCATGTAACTTCTCTGTGCCATGTGTCCACATCGGGATGCTCATCCCTATCACAAGTCCTCCCTTCAAATCTAATCGAAGGAAGTGTGGCTGACTGATTAGGCTAGTAGTACAACGAGGGAAAGCTACGCATCTGTGAGGTCCATATTGCTACTCCTTCTCTCTTGGCGGCTTGTCGGGTCCGAGGAATGCAAACATTCGTCCCTTGGCCCGAGACAGTCTTTTGAATTAGTCCAACAATCTCTGTGAGTTCCGAGGCCTGACCATGATAGTTGTCTATTATCCATTAAAAGCGCATGGAGTCTCTTAATGGCGACAAAATATTTCTGTGAATATGGCATTGCCACGTGCCCCGATCTTTTCTTCACGATCTCCTTCCGATATGCGCCGCAGGGTCATACCAAATGACAGCCGTAAAGAGGGGTGATGTCTTGAGATGGGCAGTCATCGTCGTCCATGTGTCATTTCCCCATTGTCCACACGAGGTCAGCTTCTTCTCTATAAAAAGGGGAGATGAAAGCGTCCTTCCATCTTCTTGCATCGTCGTCTATCAGAGATTGCGCGTTCCATTTCTGTTCTCTAGAATTCCACCTTGCTAAGGCTTCATCTTCACGTGTAAGTCTCGTTCGTCCCTTTTCTTGTCCTTTTCATTATCATGGGTAAGGAAGGAAAGGGAAAGAAAACTCAGGGCGTGGAAGAGAAATCGGAGGGGGAACATGTTTACCATCCAGAGTGGTACGAAGCCATTTCATCTAGGGTTAAGTTCGACACCCTCCGAGCCTCCTGCGAATAGTACGACATTCCGGCGAAGTTAGATGTGGAGGTACATAGGCTAGACCAATCCCCTGAAGAACCTCCTCTAGGGGTTTCCACCTTTTGCCTAGGGTAGGTAGAATAGGGCATCCGTTTTCCTCTTCCACCCTTCTTTATGAGTATATCTACTTATTTTGATATCCCCTTACATTAGATGGATCCCAATGCCTTCGCTCAGATGGGTGGGGCGTTTATCCTTTTCAAACTCTTCAGCATTCCTTTGACCCCCCCCCCCCCCCCCCCCCCCGTTTTTTTTATTTCTTTCTTCCTCCCAACCTTAGCGTCTAGAGGGGGCTTTCAGTTTCATGGCTCGCCACAACCATAAGTTTATAGGAAGCCTTCCTTCCTCCCATAAGAGATGGAAGGAGCGTTTTTTCTTCATTCGACTTCCTGAACGCCCATTCGGCCCAATCCGTTGGAGAGAAGACCTACCAGCAATTCCGGAGCTAGGCGACTTCTAGCAAGATCCGGGGTAGCAGCGGGCCAGAGGCATCTTGGCTGGCATGGAGTTCAACGGCCCTAACCTGGTGCAGTGTGAAGAACTCCTGTATTGGGCTGGGCTCGGCTCCAAAGCCACCAGCATTAGCCACAGCTTCAGTAAGTTCATATTTTTATTAAATGCTTGTCGATTCTAACTGATGTTTTGTTATTTTTTCTTTACAGAGAACATCATGTCATCCTGGGAGATGAACAAGCTCCTTAAATGGGAGCAGGCTAATGAACAAGCCCTCGCCCCTCCTCCAGCTGATCTCCAGCGAGGGGCAGACCACCACCCAACCTTCATGAATTAAGGTGGTGTCTAAAGAGGGAAATGCATTAGGGAACGACCAGTTCAGGCTCCTACCCTGAAGACAGGGCCTACCGGGAGAATGAGCCAACCTCCGACCAAGCGATCGCGCCTCATTCTGCCTGCTGAGGAGGGGGTGGAGGAGGAAAATGCTCTAGAAGAACACAGGCGGAAGCCATCGGCCCCTTCGACGCTCCCACGAAAGAGAACCCACTGACCAGGGCGACGGCGGACGAGGAGGACACTGTTCCTCTCTCCATGCATTTTGGGAGGGTGACGCCAGCCATTGCGGCATCGGGGGGGGGGGGGGGGTGAGGTTGAGGGCCACTTAGAAGTTGCTGATACCTCCAACAACCTTAAGGGCAAGAGGGTGAGGTCTACCGAGCCCATTCTCACAAGTGCCCACCTATGTCGGAAGGCAAAGGTGGCAGACAAGGCGGCCTCCATGGACCCTCAACCATTGGTGTTAAAGGAGACCTTTGCTGAGGGTCATACATATGGAGGGACCTCCAGCATAGAAGAGGGCATCCCAGGGCTTCCAGAGTACCCTTCGAAGTTCCCAACGTCCAACCCCTCCATCGCACCGAAAGCTCATCTTCTTGGGAGGGCCTGTGAGACCGGGCAAGGGAAGACCAGCAGTGCATCAGGTGGGCTACTCACCAGCCTGCACAAGTCCCTCCTCAAGGTAAACGTCCGATGCTTTACTCTTATTATTGTTTACTTTTACTAACTCCTGTTATTTTTTATGGCAGACTGCTTCCTAGCAGTTGGACTTTTGCCAACCACCAGATGCTCCTCTTATCGGAGCTGTCAAAGACCCTCACCGACGAGGTGACTAAGTCCTGGCCGCGGGCTGGGCACCTAAGTCCTGACATAAGGTTGGGCAATAAGTTTTGGTCGTGGACTGGGCATGAAGTCCTGATTCGAGGAATTTGGCAATAAGTCCTGGCCAAGGGCTGGGCATCGAAGACTTGGTGAGTAAAGCTGGGCAATAAGTCCTGGTCGCGGACTGGGCACGAAGACCTGATCCGAGGGATTGGGCAAAAGTCCAACCAGAGGAGCCGATTGAACCTCCTAAGAGGAGTAGGTGAGGACGCGTTCCCCATAGGAGGGAACATTAGGCGTCGGTTTGACTTAGGGTTCCATTTGGGAAGCCCAAAGTCAGAACCTTGACAGCTCAGGCTATAAATCATGCTTATATCTATATTATTTATATGCTACTTGTGTTTTGGAACTAACCCTGGTTGTAGGAACGAAGGGTGAAAGGTTTCTGCTCCCAAGCGCCTCAATGGAGTGAGGCGCCCTGTTTGACTAGGCGCCTGTGTTGAGATTGGCGCCCCAGACAAAGGGTTATTCCAACCCACTTCGAAGCAAAGCCTCAGAACTGCATATGAGGCGCCTGTGTTAACATAGGCGCCCCAGTCAGCTCAGGCGCCCTGGTTGAGGGGATAAGCGCTGGCCAAGTCTGCGGTTTGGGTGTCGCGCAGTGAGGGCCACGTTTCAGGCGCCCCCTTCAACACAGGCTCCCCAGCTATGAGTATAAATAGGGGTTCAACCCCTTGGCTTCAGAACAACTTCTTTCAACGCATTCTAACAAGCGCTATGCTCCGAAATGCTCTGTGCTTAAGATTCAAGCGCCAACGATGACCTGCAGCTACGATACTCCAATCTTCCGGTCGTCGGTATAACTTTCGGTTAAATTGCTGTATTTTAAATTCTATATTTGTACTCAGGTTGTATCATTTTTACACAATATAGAATTGCCCGTCGTAAACGGTCAAGGACCATGGACCTTAGAGTAGGAGCCGACTGCGACTCCGAACCAAGTAAAAACAAATGTGTTAGCGATTATTTTGCTTTTCCGCTGCGCAATTACTCTTAGTTTTTTTGAAAATTTATCGATCGATATTCACCCCCTCTATCAATTCAAACCGATCCTACAAGTGGTATTAGAGCGGGTGGCTCAAATCTGGTGCAACCACCTGTTGAGTTTTTTTTTTTGATTTTTTCTTAATTTTAAAATTTTTTTTGTTCATATTTTTCTCGTTAATCGAGGTTGGTGCAACACCACTCGATTTTTTTTCTTATTACTATTTTCTGTCGCACTACTAATCCAAGACTTAGTCTTGGGATGAGTTTTTTGTTGTAAACTTTTTCAGTTTAATTCAATGGCCAACTAAGAGTGGAACAGTGCCCGACCATCAGTCTTCTCCGGTGAAAATTTCAGTTTTTGGAGAAACCAAATGGAATCTCACCTGAAGGCCCATATGGACATATGGATGATAATCCAAACAAGATTCTCCTTCCCCACAGAAGATGGATTAGCAATCGAATGGGATAAATTGGATGAACCAACGCTTAACAAGATTGAGACAGATGCTAAAGCAACTGCAATCCTTCAGTGTTGCCTAACCATTGAACAACTCAGACTAGTCGGACCCTTCGCATGTGCTAAAGAAGTTTGGCAAAGGCTGATCAACCTACATCAAGAAAACTCAGATAAAGAAGAGGGTTAGGTAAGTTATCTCGCACTCTCGGCTCAAGCACAAGTTGCTGAGACAGAATCGTTACTCGACGTTGAAATTGAAACAAAATTAGAAGATGAGTCTGCCAAGACAAAATTAGTATCCAATTTTGAATTCTTTTCAGAATGTAGATTAAATGAACAAACTGATACTGCAATGGTCGAGGAAGGTATAGTTTCTATTGTAGGGCAAGCATCATGAGAGCCACAGAAGAATAAGCTGCAACCAATATTTGAGTCTGACGACAATAAAACAAAACTGGTTCAGTGGGCACGTGACTACGACATGATGTTGAAGAACCGAACAAGCAAAAGAAAGACGGCAAAAATCAAGGGAAAGACTTTCAACAAGGATTCAAAAGGTAACATTGTGAATTCAAATTTTAACAGTCATATAGTATGTTATAAATGTAGGGAGAGGGGACATTACCAAGACCAGTGTCCTACTCACAAGAGTCGGTCTTCTCCATCTACGATAAAAGGAATCCCCAAGAATACTAGACAAACAATCGAGAAAGGTACATTTACATTATTTGAGAATTCAGTATTTACCTCAAATAACGTGATTGAATAATATAGATTAGTTAAGGTAAATTTCAGAAAATTAGAATAAGAAAATAAAACTCTGAAACGTAAGGTTAATATGCTAGAAAATTTAATTCACAATCTTGCTGATTTCGAAAATCCGGAGTATTACTCCAATTGTGACCTTACTTAGATATTTTTTTTGTGTTCTACTTATTGCCTGTGTATTTTTGCAATTTTATTATTATGCTTAGAATTAGGAATGACTAGTTAAGGACAAAAGAATTACTTAAAATTTGAACAACCTAGTATTAGGTGGAGGTGAGATGATAGTACGTTAGGGAAGCCCTTCTAATAAGGTCAAGTAAGGTAAGGCGTACCCTACTTGGTCTGTTTAGTCTGGTGGAACTAGCCGAAGCTACCGATCCAAAACCTAAACTAGTTAGACCAAAATTTTTCAAGAAGTAATTTGAAAATGAAATTTCGATAAAAGGCTTTGTCAAGGAAAGGGTTGTTGCTCCAATAAGGCTACAGCCAAAGAAGGCCTCTGTGCCTTGCCAAGACCTGGAAGCCGATTATCGAAACTCAAAATCAATTTACTATTTGATAAATTTGAATCTAACACATATTTTAATTAAATCTTAGATTTAACATTAATTTAAAGATAAAAATAATACATCTTACAAAATAGATAAGGAAACCTGTTTTGTCAAGTAAAACTGGGTGAGATGTCTAGGACCTAATAATATAGTTCAATTCAACTCTATTCAAAATTTTCAAGATTAATTCAGATTTTTCAAGATTAATTCAAAGTTTTTTAAAAATTAATTCAAAATTCTCTCAATTTTTTTAATTAATCCATCATTTTCTCTAAAAATTAATTCAACATGGTTGTAAAATTTATTCAACATTATTCAAAAATAACACGTCAAACTAAGTCTTGAATGGAATTGTACTAAGATCTAGGACTTGATTGAGTCAATTATTGATTGGTCAAACCTAGTCAACGCAATCAAACATGGTCAACATTGAAGTCCCTTAAGGCACTTAGATAGAGGTAGATGGTGTCGAGTTCAGGGGGAGTCTAAGAAAAAGGAAAATTTTCTGACAATTTTTTTTCGAAATTTTTGAACGTTTCAAAATGTTTTCATACACTGCATTTTCAAAATCTTTGTGAAAACATAAGAATTTCCTCTTTAATAAATTTCTATCATTTTAAAGTCATTTATGTAAAAGTCACTTTCAAAGTACAAATATTTTGCAAAGTACTAATATCTTTCAAAGTACAAATATTTTGTAAAGTACTAATATCTTTCATAGGACAAATATTTTTCAAAGTACAAATACCTATCCAAATACTAACATTTCTAATGTACTAAATTTCTCTAAGTGAAATTTTTTTAAGTGCATAATTTTTTTTTGTGAAGGTCTTTTCTAAATGATTTTTTTTTGCAATATTAAGTTCAAAATATTTTTATAAAAAGTACAAAATAGTTTTCTAAGTGCACAATACTTTTCAAAGTATAATTTTTTGGTGCAATTTAAGTACTTAATTCTTCTCTAATACTTAGTCCTTTACAAAAAGGGAAGAGTTCCGAAATTGTGTGATAAAAAATGATATGTTTTTCAAAAATTATACTAAGCACTTTGCAAAGGTAAAAAGGTTTTTTTTGGTGAGATTCATAGATCAAATTCAATTCAGTGGGATCTTTCACTCACATTTTTTCCATCAAGAACGCTTTTTGAAACTTTTTTTGACCCCCGAATTTGGAGTATCGTACTTTCACGTGATTCGTAGGATTCAACAAGCAATCGATATTTCATTATCAAAGGTGTAGTACTGCTTGTAGTGATGGTCCGTATATCTCGTATTAACAATTGAAAGATGATCGAAAGGAAAAAAATCTCTATTTGATGGGGCTTCTATCGATACCTATAATTCCATTGGACCTGGAAATGAAGTATGTTTGGATTTTTTTTGTTGCTTAAATTCACTAGAGGTGGTTCACTACAGACTAAAAATTCTTGTTACTAACTCTGATTCAAAAGTAATTTGCAATTAGTTTTCTATTTTTTTGATATATGGCAAAGGGGGAGATAGAGGAAAAGAAAGAAAATGGTCAAACTTTAAATTTTTTTCTTTCAAAAAGTAAAGTTGAACCTTTAAGTGTATTTTTTCAAAATTTCTAAGTGCATTTTTCTTTGGGAAAGTTTTCTAAGTAAAAGTTTTATTAGTAAACAAAGAAAAATTTCTTAAAAAGTTTTTCCAAGTAAAAATTTATTCAAAATGCACAAAGCGTTTTACAAATGCACTAAATATTATTTTTTAAAGTGCACAAAATGTTTTAAGTAACTGTTTTTCAAAATGCACAAAGTGTTTTATGAATGCCGCACTAACATAAGGACTGTTCTTAAAACTGCACAAGTTTTTCGTGCACAAATGTTCAAAAATTCTGTTGTGCAAAAAGTTGAAACTTGTTAAGGGAAAATTTTGTTGCAAAAGTTGGCTAAGTGAAAATTTTTTCAAGTAAAATTTTTAAGAAGGTTTTTGTGGAAAGTTTTCTAAGTAAAAATTTTGTGCAAAAATTGGCTTAACAAAAATTTTTCTAAGTAAAAAGTTTGCACAAAAATTTATTTTAAGTTGATTTTGTGTTGCAAAGCTTGTTGGTGAAAATGTTTCTAAGTAAAACTGACAAACCTTTTCTAAAAATTGTCTAAGTGCAAAATCTTTTTTTTTGCAAATACTTTGCTTTGATTTGAAAAACACTCAGTGAAAAGTTAACACTTAGATACTTTTTGAAAAACTGCATATCGTTGAAAATTTCAGGGGGAGAAGTTATATTTTAGGGGGAGCTTAATAGTTTTATAAAAAGAGATTTTTTTGCTTGTTAGATATGCGCTTTAAATGATTTTAACTTAACTTTTTGAACCGTGTTGCCATAAATCAAAAAGGGAAGATTGTTGGTGCCGGAAGCACCAAAGTCAAACCTATGTTTTGATAATGGCAAAGGATTTAGAAGTTAAGATTTTATTGTGATCTAATAATGCTACTCGAGTGTGCAAGAAAAGTCCTAGGTACACTAGGCACGAAGTCCTGGTTTTAAGAATTGGGCACTAAGTCCTGGCCGCGGGCTGGGCACCTAAGTGTTGGAACTTGGATGGCTAGAGAGGGGGGGGTGAATATAGCCAGACACTTGAACTTTAACACTTATCGATTTTCTGCACTTAAACATTTAGTAGCAGCGGAAGCAAAAGAAACACAGAGTTGCAGAAAACCAAACCTTAAGCTAAACACAAATGCAAAACGCTAACCAGAGGATTTACAAGGTTCGGGGATAACTTGCCCTTACTCCTTGGCGTGCCCTTAAGGTGGACGATCCCTTGATCGTCGGCAGATCAAGCGCTGGCAAATCCGGATAAAATGAAACCTCCTTCTCGGTGGAGAAACCTCTCCACAGATCTCACGGATGATGGAACTTGAGTACAGGAGATCACACAAGAAGGAATGCTCACTCAGATCTCACAAGGATGTAGTAGAACGCTTAAGTACAAAGCAGCAGAGAGCTCGAACACAGCCCAGCCAAACTTCCTAAGTTTCTGTCTCGTTCACCTCTCCTCCTCTGCTTCCAGCTTCGTCTCTTAAGCTCCTGCTCAACGTCGCCAGCTCCATCAGCACCACTGACTCACACCCTGACCCACTGACCTCTTTGAGCACTCAGTCCACTGGACACTCTTCCAGCTGAGCCTCCGTCAGTTGCTAGCCACGCCTTCGTCAGTTGCCAGCCGCGCCTTCGTCAGTTGCCAGTTGCGCCAGACGCCGTTGAGACCTGAAAACACAATAGATACAAACCTGCTTCATGGAAAGTCCTCCATTGACCCTCCATGAGTATTTGAATCCTCTTGTATCATCTGCACACTCCAACAGATGCTTAGCAATGCATATCAAAACATATCAGCAGTGTATCAGAGAATCGGCAGAGAAAACAGACGCGATCAGAGCATCTGACAGTGATTTCGAATTAAAGTTACAGCTACTGATCGATCACCGGACCGATCAGAGAGTCTACTCGGGCCCAGGGTAGGGCAGTCGATCCATTGGGTTCAGACCGATCAGGCTCCATCCGATCGGTCCCCCAACGCTCAATCAGAAATCGCGATTTCTCTGGGACGTCGACTGGACTTCAAACAGAAGAATCCCATTAGAGGCTCGTTTGGCCAGCTCTGGCGAAACGCTGGTCAGCTGTTGTAGACTTTGGTCAATATTTCGAGGCTTGTCGAGGTTTCCACCACAAGGAGCGACAAAGGCTAGCCGGAGGTAATCCGGGAAGTGATCCACCGACGGATTCTTGAATTAGTCACCCTTAGGGGTGGATACCAAGTAAATCTCTTTTGTTAGCATTGTTTACATTGTTAGTTTTTGTTTTATTATATATTCCTCTTGCGCAACTAACCGTGTAGGAAGAAAGAATTCGAAAATTACTATTCACCCCCCTCTAGCAACCGTACAAGATCCAACAAGTGGTATCAGAGCGAAGGACCGCTCGTGATTGGACTAACCGCCAAGAAGAGCTAAAGCTAGAGGGAAAAATAATAGAAGACAAATTTGGGGAAGACATCTACACTCCACCTCCCTACGACAATGAAGATTTCGGATATTGTAGGATGTGAATGAAGACGTGGCTTGGAATGGAGTTGGGATGTAGGATGGCAATAGAAGAGCCCTTCGAAGTTCCAAAGGATAAGTACAGAAAGAAGCTTCGTCCTAGATATTGGGACAAAGAGCAACAAGAGCAATCTAGGGCGAATGAGAAGGTAATCAATATTTTGATTAATATTTTACCTAACAATGTGTTGAGTAGTGTAAGGACATATACAAATGCATATGAGTTGTGGAATAAATTGAAAGAAGTTCATAAGAACCCTACACAAGATCAACTAGTAGAAGAGCCCGAAGAAATGAATTCAAGTGTCCAAAAAGATCAAGAGAAGGAAGAATTGATCATATCATCAAGTGAAGACGAAGGACTAAGTGAAAGATCATCCACCTCAACAAGAGAAGAAGAGGAGGTGTCAAGTTTAAAAATTGAGGGGGAGGAGAGACCCTCAACCATACTGGAACAAGAGGAAGCATCCACTTCTTCCAAGGTTGAAGAAGAAGTCAACCTAGCCTCCACCTCCACCAAAGAGAGTAAAAAAGGCCACATTACATGCTTTGGATGCAATGAAAAGGGGCACTACAAGGACAAGTGCCCACTAGGTAAAAAGGAGGTAAAATCTAAACTTATCTCAATTCAATTAAATTCTAACATGAGGTGTAGGGATGAAGAAGCTCAAGTTAAAAGAAAGAGAATTAGATGCTTCACATGTGGAGAGCTTGGGCACTTTCACACCAAGTGTCCAAGAAAAGGAGAGTTAAAGAAATTGGGACACTTGAGAAGATGGGAGAAGGAGGAAAGGAAGAAAAGAAGTCCATATTATGGAGGAACTACAAGGGTAAGGGAGGTAATTCCTAACCCTAAGTTAAAATGTAATTCAAATTCAAGTTCCTCTATGCATGTTAAAAATAGTGCAAATTACTCATCCATGTATACTAGAATCCATAAAAATTGTTTACTTGTGCACAATTTTGGATTTAGATATAATGATAGGACTAGGGTTAACAAGGTAGATCAAAACCCTAGGAAAAGCATGCATCATGATAAACCTAGGACCGTTGTACCTAAGGATCAAGGCATAAATCCCAAGAAGGGGAGGAATGTGCCTAGAAAGGAGGGTAGGTCTCGGAATGTCCAAAGTGGACATATGGACTCAAAGGTTAGAAAGTTGGAAAGGAAAAATCAAGCCTTGAGGGCAAGGCTTGATAAATTAAAAAGACCCTAGAAAGATTCACGGTTGGATCAAAGGGTCTAGACATGGTGTTGGGTAGCATAAAACCCAACTATGATAGATCGGGTTTGGGATACCAGTCTAGAGTCTCCAATGCCAACAAAAAGAAGTATGCTGGCAAAGCATATGATTATGGCAAAAATGAGAAGTCAAGGATGGCAAGGGGGTGTCATTCAAAGGGAAAGAAAATGACTTAACCAAAGACAAAGTTTCTAAGGTTAAGAAGATTCATTTTGTAGGCTAAGAATCACGGGGGGCACACCGGTGTGGCCTAGTGTGGATTGAGTCACCTAGGGAGGTGGCTAGGGCTAAGAGCTCGAGGGGGAGCTCTAGGAGCCTTTGGGATTCATGGTAAATGGATTCAAGAAGTTTTCTCCTAGGAAATTAGAGGAAATGTGCCAAAAAGGGTTGAAAGACTTGGGTAAGTCTTACGCCTAGGGAATTGGCACATTTAAAGGGATTTTAGGGAGAAAAGGATGAAAATAGGCTTAATTTTGATAAAATTAAGGTTTAATGGGTAAATACCATATAACTTGATGCTATTAGTGTATTATGAATGAGTATGGGAAGAGGCATCAAGGTGAGGTCGAAATTAGAACCTTTGGACAAGGTTTCAATGATACAATTTAGAGAAATTTGAGTTTAGTTTCAATCTTGGGATTTGGAGTACATTTGTTTGGAAACATATTTTTCCCAAGTATACTAGGGTCCACAAATCTCTCCACGAAATTTCATATTTTTTGGAGATTTGTGGAATTATTTAGGCATTACTGAAATTGGGCTGAAAACTTAAAATTCAGGTATCAGTCGACTGCCCTGGGGGCAGTCGACTGATCTCAGCCCTGAAACATTCTGTGAGTTTTGGGATGGGCAGTCGACTGATCCATAAGGTTTAGCCAGAAAAGGTGTTTGAATGATAGGATATGACCTTAAAATTAAAATCCTTGATTATATTTCTTGAACAAAGGTTTGCCTCATGGTTTAATGGTGATTATATGAAATGAGGTCATATGGATAATTCAAGAAAAATTGATAAGTGGACATTTATCTAGGGTTAAGAAATAAAGAAGAAGAAGATTTTTATCATATTAAGGATACATAAGGAAAAGGAGAGTTGAGGACAATTCCATGTGTCGAATTATAATGGTTAGCCTTGACAAACACATGAAATTTTAGATGGATTTCCAAGTTGATACAAAATGACTATTCTTTAGGACAATAAAGGATGTACCAAAAGTCAAGCACATTTGTGGTTTTCATGGAATCATACTTTTCTAGGATAGTGTATATCCTAGCAAATGTGTTTGCAAACTTTTTAGATTTTTCAAGTGTTGTTGAGTTCTTTTTGGCACTAGGGATAAGGTTGCTTGGGGGCAATCCTTTAATGGTGTCCAAGGGGGAAGAACTCGGGTGTTGGGTTAGGTATAACTCAACATGGTGTTAGTGTGTTAAGTTGGGTAGAACTTAACCTTGGAAAAATGAAAATTGAGAGAAGGCATAGGTTAAGGGGGAGGTTGCCTCCTAAGGTTGCCTTAATTTTCATAGGAAATTTTGGATTTTGTGTTGAACTTGGGAATGGTGATAGATACATGGTTGGATGTATTTTTTCCAAGTTGGTATAGGTACCACAATGTTCTCCACAAAATTTGGGAATTTTTGGAGATTTGTGGAATTTCTGGCGCATTTCTGAATGTGGCCTGAAAAACTGATTTTTAGAATATCAGTCGACTGCCCTGGTTGCAGTCGACTGGTCAGGGCTGATCTTTGTATCAGCAGCTGCTTAGTGATCCAAATGATGTAAAACAAGTGTATGGGGGGCTACTATACTATGTTTTGGATCATTGGGGATTAAAAGAACCAATAATTGGGATATTATTGGAGTCTTTTTGATGTTAGGCAAAGGGGGAGAAGTGTTGGGTTTAATTTGGAAAACCAAACACACCTTTGCTAGAAACCCTAGGTTTAGGGGGAGTTGAGATACTCCATTCTTGGCGTAAGGGGAACCTGGAGAGGTTCTTAAAAAACCTTTGTAAATCCACTGTAGGGGGAGCTTGGGAGTTGGTGAAATGTCCTAACTTGGAGGGTTAGGTGTGAAAAAGTCCTAACTTGGAGGGTTAGGTGTGGAAAATTCCTAACTTGGAGGGTTAGGTGTGAAAAGTCCTAACTTGGAGGGTTAGGTGTGGAAAATTCCTTACTTGGAGGGTTAGGTGTGGAAAATTCCTAACTTGGTGGGTTAGGTGTGGGATGCCTTGGGATAGAATCCATGCATTGCATATGCACTGGCGGTGTAAGTCCAACATGGAGTCTTGGCAGTGTAAGTTTAGTTGTTTGTTTAGCATTATTTTTGCTATATATTACTATTTGTTTTCCCTAACTTAAACGTATTGCCAAACATCAAAAAGGGGATATTGTTGAGGCAATCTGTGGTCTGGAGTGACCATGAGTTTTGATGTTTGGGAAAAGGGTTTAAGTTAGGTTTTCCCTTGTGTACTAATATGTGTAATTGAGTGGGCAGGATTGCAGGTTTACACATATTGACTTGGCTGGACGGCCTCGGTACGGTGAAGGGTGGCATGGAGACAAGCTAGAGGCTTGTGTGCACCCGAGGGGCCTTGGAGAGCAGGGACGATGAGCTGAGGGGTGCGGGCTTTGAGGCTGCGTGAAGGATGGCATGGAGGGAAGCTGGAGGCTTGCGTGCATCTGAGGGATGGGAGCCGAAGATGAAGAGGGCGCGAAGGCAATAGTTGAGGCTGCTAATGAGGGGGCAGTCGAGTCGTGAGGGTACGAGTGCTGTGTGATTGTACTCGGGAAATCCTAGGGTTCGAGTGGTGAGAGATGTGTACTCGAGAAGGGAAACCCTAGGTATGTGAGTGGGGCAATCGACTGCCATTGGGGCAGTCGACTGATAAAACTCACAGAAAGGGAGTCAACCCTGGACCAGTCGACTGCCCCAGAACGTTGGGTGCCAACGGTCGAATTTGAGTGGGGGCAGTCGAATGCCCCATGGGGCAGTCGATTGGTGGCGGCCAAACAGAAGGTAAGTCCTATTTAAGAGGGTTTCGTTTTGGCCGGGCTTCTTGGCGAAACTTGCTTGGTTAAAGCTAGTTAGTAGCCTGTTGTGGTCAGATTATTATCGAGGTGTTGTGGCGAGGTTTCTCCACCCATAAGGAGCGACAAGGGTTAGCCGGAGGTCATCCGGGGAGTGATCCACCGACGGATTCTTGGATTAGTCACCCTTAGGGGTGGATACCAAGTAAATCTCTTTTGTTAGCATTATTTACATTGTTAGTTTTTGTTTTATTGTATATTCCGTTTGCACAACTAACCGTGTAGGAAGAAAGAGTTCAAAAATTACTATTCACCCGCCCCCCCTCTAGCAACCGTACAAGATCCAACAGATTCCTCAAACAATAAAATTTTAAATTCACCAACACCACAAAAGACCATGAATTTTGTATGCCACGATAGTGTGGACGTATACAAATTCAAACATTTGTAAGAGGCGGTTTTACCCATTAATTTTATTATCTTGTCAACCTTACTTTTTGACCAATAAAACTAATAGTTGGTTTATCTTCGGTCATGCAAATAATAGCAGTGACTCCAATGGGGAGGATACTATTAATTGCATCTAAGTGTACTCCATTACTTGATACCAAGTCCATTATCTAGGATTATGTCCCTTCCGATGGGGAAGATCATACACTGCTAAATAATTTCCTAAAATCATATTTGATCTAGTGATCCGCAAAACAAATTCATCCGATGTGGAGGAAGGCACTCAGAGCCAACGCGCAAGTTTGTATGCATCACTTATCAAATTAGTAATGGAGGTCACGAGACTCAATGATTCCCTCACCCACTTAGTTATTTTTAAAAAATGAGGAATTTTCACAAGCATGCACAACAAGCATATTAAACAACAAGTAATAAATATAAAATCTAAATTTCCAACTATTATGGCTTTTGATCTCTAATACGCCTCCAGTCGTGTTGTCACCTCGTCTCCTCCTTCTCCTTTAGCCGCGCAAGTAGGGAACCGAGCCGAGAAAATAATTTAATTTTAATTTACATCCATCAATCTTATACTCCACGAAGGAGTGTACAAACAAAAACTAGATCGAAATAAATTAAAACTAAGTGGTAAACATTGTCGTATTTAATTATAATTAAATACAATGCCTCGTCACCCCTAAGGATTCAAATAAATACAATCATACACATAATCATACACAAGCACATAGCCATAATAGATGATCTTATGCCTGCAACCAAAAAGCTAACCTATTGCACATCCTACTATTATCCGGCATATTATATATGAAAAGCATGAATGTAATCAAATCCAAAACACATAAAATTGGAAACCTAGCTCTGATACCAGTTGTTGGTTGTTCTGGAATGGGTTTCCTCTCCATATCCCCGGATTAAAATTCTATTGATTAGAACTGATCCGGATGAAAAGAAAACTTTCCGAACAACCTACTTCATTATCGTGCTATTCAATTGAGTGATCGCTTGAACAAACTTGTTGTTCAAGCAATCTAACTCCTTTCTCGATTAGCCGCAGAATAGATGACGAATTATAGATCGTCGGTTCCTGTGTTTAATTCGGGGTCCAAGTAAATAAGCAATACAATTAAACAAGAAAAATAAAAACAAGAATATACCTCTTGTTTTACCTCTTGATCTTCTATCGTATTCCTATCCTCTTCATGGACGTCGTGTGGGCGACGGTCTTCCAAGAAACGAAGCTACCAAAACCCTTCTTTCCTCCCTTCTTGCTTGTGCCAACCCCTTTCCCCTCTTCTTGTTGCAGCACGCCCAAAGGAGGAAGAGATCTCCTCCTTTCTTGTTGATGTCGCAAGCCACAAAAGAGAAAGAGAGACTCCTCCTTAACTTGAGGTCGCCGGCGCCTAAAGGAGAAGAGAAGAAGTAGAAGAGAAGAAGAAAACCCCTCCCTTCTCTTTCCTTGAAACCTAGCGCCACCTCCTCCTTGTGCTTGCCGACACCGCAACCCTAAGAGAGAGAGAGAGGGAGAGAGGGAGAAAACAAACAAGGCTTAAGTTTTGGTTTCAAGGCTTTATGAGGTATTTATAGGCTATAATAGGGACTATGAGAAGGAGTTGATTTTGGTCTCCTAACGGATCCTAAATCCGACCCGTTAATAATAACCCGCCCACTAATGGATTATTATTGAACTACCGCTCCAACCCCATATTAATATATGAGCTCCTTCTTATTATGTGTACATCATCTCCCTATGTTTAAGATATCCCATGTTCATTAATTAATTAAATTACTGACAATTTAATTAATTAATATCTAACTCCAAGAGTAGTACCACTCATCCTTATTATCATATCGGACCAAGTCCACCTGCAGGATTTATATGATAATCATTATGAGCTCCCCAAGGGGACATCATTATCCTAACATAATTAGGACATGGTTTCCTTCTATAATCAACGGCACACCATGTAAATAATATTATTTTTCAATTTATCGGGCCTATTGATTTAACGAATAAATCTCGCCCATTGGTAATTAAAGAAATAAATATTAAGTACATGTGCTCGTTATTATATTGGAATTAAGAGCATGTACATCCATAACAACCTGAGGTCTTGATCGATTATATAGTCAGTATAAATCGAATCACCTCAAATCGGTCCTGCTCAATACACACACAAAGTGTACTAATGCAATTCTATAGTCAAGATAGACTAATACCAAATTACACTACAACCATTCCAATGGTTCATCTAAATCCATCTAGGTTGTGAGCCACTACTTATACTTTTACAAGGAACTGATAACAAGATCTTCTGTGTGGCACCACACACCATGTTATTTACAATGTAAAGTAACAGACAACAACATATATAACAAATATAAAATGCAACCATGACCATGTGATTCTTATTCCAAAATAGATGTTCATAAAAAAGCTAGGCTTATAGTATACATCCTAACACAATAAGCCTCAGGCGCCCGAGAACAGTGTATATAAGGGGCTTCACCCCCTTTGCTTTCGAAAATCAATTCACATCAACGCAAAAAAGCTTTCTTGCAACTCAAGCACTCCAAACGCTCTCCGACTCTCTTCCGTGCTCGAGTTTTTCCGTGCCGCCAACGATTAAGATCGATGGCACACCGCCCAAGATGCTCTGCAACCTTTCTGGTGTCGTCGGTATAATTTAAATTTGTTTACATATTTTGTAACCTTTATTTGACTTATAGAATTGCCCAATGAAAACAGTCAAGGACCATGGACCTTAGAGTAGGAGTCGTTAAAGACTCCGAACCAAGTAAAAAAGAAAACGTGTTAGCATTGTGATTATTATTCTTCCACAGTGTTTTCTTATTATTCCAAAAATTTTTAGTAATCGCTATTCACCCCCCCCTCTATCGATTACAACAATCCCACAGTCAGTTCGACCTAGGATTTCATTTGAAATCCAAAGTTAGAACCAGACAGCTGTCAATCATTAAGGCTTAGGATTATTTGTTTTGTCTTGTGTTTGTTTATCTTGTAGGAACCTGGAGTTGAAAGCAAGATAGGAGAGCAAGCGCAAGAAAACAATAACCTGGGAAAGGGCTTCCTCAGTGCCTAAATACCTCCCAGGCGCCTGGGATGCAAGCCTTATCTCAGCACCAAGTACGGCAGTTCGAATCAAGTTTTGACCGCTATGAGGGTGCTTTAAAAGTCATTCAGGCGCCTGAGTAAGTACTATATAAAGGGGTCGAGTGCAGCAGTTCAGAAGAAAAATTCTAAAATTCGCTTACTCATTCTGTGCAAAGGAAAAGTGCTGAGACGAAGCTTTGCGACCAAGGAGGCTCAGGAGGAAGTGCGCAACGCTTCGGAGTTCTAGATTGGTCGGGATCGTCATCTTCGGTTTGGTTTGCATTTAGTTATAACTTGTAATTCTTTATCATTATTTTTCTTGTACTCTCAACTGTAAGACGGGTTTCTTCGCCTCCGAAAATTTCGGAAAGGAGACCAATAGTGGACGTGCGCTACCCGTAATTAGGCCTTGGATGTACTGACCCTGAGGGGTTGGGAACTAAGTAAATCCCGCGTGTTCGTGTTGTGTTTGCTTTTACTTTTATTATTCCGCTGCTACTAACAACTCTGATATTAAGCGAACAATCAATGATGATTTGATGACAAATTTTATGAGTCGATATTCACCCCCCTCTATCGATGCCATCGATCCTACATGAAGCACCCGCCGCTAATACTACTCATGCTGAAAAGGATGCTTTCAAGAAGCATCAGGATGATCCACTAGATGTGTCATGCATTATGCTTACTACTATGAACTCTGAGCTTTAGAAGCAACATGAGAATATGGATGCACATGATATGGTTGAACACCTTAAACAACTATATCAAGAGCAAGCAAGACACGAGCAGTTTGAGGTATCTAAGGCTCTATTTGCATGCAAGATGCAAGAAGGAAGTCTTGTAGGAACTCATATACTCAAATAATTGGATACATTGAGAACCTTGACATATTAGGATTTTTATTGGGCCAAGAATTGGCCACTGGCCTTTTTCTACAATTGTTGCTAGAAGGGCATAGTCAATTTGTCATGAACTACAATATGAATGATATTGACAAGCTATTACTTGAGATGTTAAGAATGTTGAGAACTGTTGAACTCAATCTCAAGAAGACTAAGCTTAGTACCATACTAATAGTGTAAAAGGGCAAAGGCAAATGGAAGCCCAAAGGTAAGGGTAAGACTCAAACTAAAGGTAAGGTCAAGTCTACCACATTGAAACTTAAATGTGGGGTGCCTTAGAAAGGAACCTCTTCTACTGTGGTGAAATGGGCATTGGAAGAGAAACTACAAACTCTACCTGGAAGAAGTCAAGAAGAAAAGAAGTGAGACTTCTACTTAGGTATATATATTATAGAAGTCAATCTATCTATTTCTTCTTCATGGATATTAGATACTAGCTGTGCGTCTCACATTCGTACCAATATGCAAGGCCTAAGAAGGGCTAGATCGTTGACAAAGGATGAAGTAGACCTATGAGTAGGCAATGACGCAAGAGTTGCTGCTATAGTTGTAGGAACATATTCCTTATCATTACCCACTATGCTTGATTTAGAACTTTAGGAGTGTTATTTTGTGCCTGAATTAACTAAGAGCATTATCTTTGTTTCTTGTTTGGACAAGAAAGGTTTCATATTTATGATAAAGGATAAATGTTATTCTATACATTTTAATGATATGTTCTATTGTAGTGCACCTCTTATGAATGGACTCTATGTTTTAGACATAGAAAACTCAATCTATAACAAAAATAAAAAATGATTCAAGCCTAATGATTTGAACCAAATATATCTCTGGTATTGTCGCTTGGGTCACATAAATGAGAGTTGCATGTCACAACTCCATAAGGATGGACTTCTTCACTCATTTGATTTTGAATCATATGAGGCATGCAAATCTTGTCTTCTAGGCAAGATGATAAAGATTTCTTTTAGTGGACACGGTGAAAGAGCATCTGACTTGTTAGGACTCATACATACTGATATTTGTGAACCTTTTAACATAGCAGCTAGAGGAGGCTATCAGTACATCCATTACTTTTACTGATGATGTCAGTAAATATAGTTATGTGTATCTAATGAAATACAAGTCGAAATTCATTGAAAAGTTCAAGGAATTCAAGAATGAAATACAAACCAACTTAGAAAAAGTATTAAGATACGTTGATCGGATCGAGGTGGTGAATACCTGAGCCCATCTAACTGAGTGTGGGATCATATCTCAACTCTCTCCTCCTGGAACACCACAATGGAATAGTGTATCCAAGAGGAGGAATCATACTTTATTAGATATGAATCAATGAGAGCAATCAGATTCTAATTTTAAGATTTGCTTGAGAGACGTATTCACACTAACCAAGTCATCTAAAGTCGTTAAGAGAATATGTACGATATGGACTGAAAGCCCAATATCTTTATGAGATTGAGTGTGAAGCTTACGTTCGACATAAAGTCTCAGAGAAACTAGGGTTCAAATCAGATAAGTGCTATTTTGTAGGATATCTCTGTTGGTGCTTGGATGGCTAGAGAGGGGGGTGAATGTAGCCAGACACTCAAATTACTCCCCTCTTCGAAATCTTTCTTCTGCGATCAAAGATTAGCAGCGGAAACAACAACACAGAAAGAAAACAGGGAAAGAAAGCAAACCGACGCTAACACGAGGATGTACAAGGTTCGGGGATAACTTGCCCCTACTCCTTGGCGTGCCCGTGAGGTGGGCGATCCCTTGATCGTCGGCATATCAAGCCCCGGTGAACCCCGGATAGTAATAGTGTCTCCTTCTCGGTGGAGAAACCTCTCCACAAGCGGTCTCAAGAAGATACAAGTTAAGCTCACGAGACACTAGAAGGAATTCCTCACAAGTATGTAGCAGAAACACTTAAGCACGAAGCTACAGAGAGCACCAACACAGCCCAGCCAAACCCCTCAAGTTTTCTGTCAGTTCTACCCGCTCCTCTGCATCTCCGCTTCTTCTTAAGCTCTGCTCACCATCGCCAGCTCCATCAGCTCCCACTGAGCCACAGCCTGACCCCTGACTCCACTGAGCACTCAGTCCACTGAAGACCTCTTTAGCTGAGTCTCCGTCAGTTACCAGTCATGCCAGGAAACCGTTGAAACCTGAAAACAAAATACATACAAACCTGCTCAATGGAAAGTCCTTAGTTGACTCTCCTCCATTGTTTGAATCCACCCTGTCAAACCTACACACTGATCAGAGGCTTAGCAAATGCATATCAAACAATATCAGCAAGTAGCAGAGAAAGTGCAGAGAAAAACGGACGCGATCAGAAGTCTGATAGCGTATTTGAATTAAAGTTACAGCTACTGATCGGTCCACAGACCGATCAGAGATGAACCTGATCGGTCAACAGACCGATCAAGGAAAGTCCTGAACGATCAGGCTCTAGCCTGATCGGTCCGCAGTGAGAAAACTGGGATCGTGGACTTCTTGTGATCGATCACCAGACCAATCACAGATCGTGGATCGGTCACCGGACCGGTCCACAGCATTGTTGGGTTCCCCAGCTTTCGCAGGCCAAATACCCCTGATCGGTCACCTAACCGATCAAGTTGTGCCCTGATCGGTCTGGTGACCGATCAGGTCACTCCCTGACTGATCAGGAGCCATCCTGATCGGTCGGGAAGAGGAATGTCGTGACATTTTGATCGGTCACCGGATCGATCAAGGTTTCTCACAAAGACCTACTGATCTCTCTCTGATCGTTCACCCGAACGATCAGAGGCCAAGGAGAAACCTTTCTGTTCTCTCCCTGATCAGTCACCAGACCGATCACACTTCTCTGTATCGGTCACCAGACTGATCCACAACAGGGAGTTCGTGCCAACTCCCTGATCGGTCTCCAGACCGATCCAGCGACTTCCAATCCAACCCTAAGTCCAGAGAATAGCTCCCTAGCCTTCTCTGACTCGTGCTCGGTCCCCCAGACCAAGACTCCGTGCCCAGCTTCACTTACCGGGACTTCATTCAACCTAGCTTCACTCGCTAGGACCTGGCTTCACTCACCAGGGTTTCGGTCACCCGGCTTCACTCACCGGGATTTCATTCAACCTAGCTTCACTCACTAGGACTTGGCTTCACTCACTAGGGTTTCGGTCACCCGGCTTCACTCACCGGGACCCGGCTTTACTCACCAGGATTTCATGCCCAGTCCCCGACCAGGACTTAATCCGAATTCACTCAACCAAACTTAAATCGGTGTCAACACCAAAACAACAATCGGGCCAGACTGTATCAATAATCTCCCCCTTTTTGTTGTTTGACATCCCGATTTAAGTTTAGGTATTAATGATCAATTGAAGTCAAATCAATTATCGTAAGGGAATCAAAGTCCTCCCCCTACAATACCACAGCCCTAAACTTAATCAACCATTCTCTCCCTCTTTGTCAAATATCGAAAATGGTATGGTTATTAAGTTTAAACATACCTCCCCCTTAAACAAGGGTCTCTCACCAAACCTAAAATAAGCAAAGGTAATTGTGAATTGCACATGAAAGCATATACAGAATAATATCATGGTCAAACATGTATATGTTTCATATGACAAGTAAGGAATGCAGCTGTATCCGACAGATAGTCCTGATTGGTCTCCTTTACCGATCGGATTCATTGATGATTGATACAAAAAAATTTCTGATTTATCTATGGACGATCAGTTTTCAAAAAATTTGTAACTGTAATTCATTTAAGATCAGACTGCATTAACAATTTATATGAAACTTATTCCCCAACAGGGGTGTAGACTCCATTGACATTCGATATTTTAGAAAATTTCTGAAACATGATTTGAATTTCATGACTACAAATGATTCCTTATCAAGAAACAAAAGTCATGATCCAAACAACCCGTTCTTATGAATTTCAAAAATTCCAACACGGGTTTGTATCGAATCAGTATTATCTTTGTTCCTCATTCCTAGTTCTATTAATAATTTCTCAGTTTTGATGAAGGGGGATCGGATGACTGATCAGACTAAGGAGTTGTTGAACCAATCAAGGAGTTCCTTGATCTGATCGGTCACCAGACCGATCAGAAGGACTCCTGATCGGTCTAATGACCGATCAGGAGGATCCCTTATCGGTCTTTGGACCGATCAGATTTCTGATCAGGAGAGTTTCTGAAAAATTTCAGAAATTCTGCGTTTCAACCACCTTTCAAACTCTAATAAAATCAGATTTAATTACTTTGATTCTAGAAGGTTTCCTTAATCAAAATGTATATTTTCATATTAACAAAGAAAAACATTGTTTAAAAATCTTAAGAACAGACATGCTCAAGTTTGTTCAAAATCTATATCAATTCCATAATCCCTAACCTTGTCCAGTAGATTTGTATCAAAATCCCAAACCAGGTATGCATAAAATCATTTGAACAGAAAATTAATAAACATGGATAGCACACATAATGGATGTATAATGCTATTTGGTAAAGATGAATTAGTTACTTTCTTCTTTGCATGATTAATTATGTTCCATGTATATTGATAACATGCTTGCTTCAACCAATTTTGATAACTCATAGATCTAGGTTTGTCCCAACCATAGACTTAATTATATTGGAGTACTCTTGATAAATTATAGTCCCAAATGTATACAAATACAAATGAGAGAATTTTCAAGTGACACCAATAAAATAGAACACATGGGAAAATTTTCCATGTATCTATATTGGATATGGAGTTTATGATTTCCATTTAACTCCAATCATCTAAATCCAAGATGGAGAAGAACCATTCCTCATAGGTATTAAATATCCCTTAAATGGAGGAAATGTAAGCACATCCCTAACTAGGAATGGCTATATGTTTGGAGCACCTATTTTCAACAACCCATGATGATAGATGCTCCCCCTCAATCAAAGCTATACAATTCTAAAGATAAAAGTTTTAGGTACCCAAATTTTGGGACCTAATGCATCTTCAATGAAAGACTTTGGCACCCATGCCATAGTCATTTTCTTCCTAACTTTTTGAACCCTAGAATCATGTTGTGACCTGATAAGTATCATTTTATTGATCAATTTAGATGCTAAAATTTGTGTTTGACTCATGTTTTACTTGCTTAATGGTGGATTTACCCTAGGATCTAGGATTTACATTCATTTTGGACCTAATTGCAAATTTTGATATATTTGAATTGTTTTGTCACTAAATTGTTGATCTATTTTTGTAGGGTTGGAAGGATCATGGACCTAGGTCATGTTGGGTCAAATGTTGAGTCAAAAGTGGACTGGATCAAGTGATCAAGCGTCGACTAATATGGACCGTCTGATGCAAAAACAGTTAGATCTAGGTCATCTGAGAACTTCTGATCAATCCGAGCTGGGACCTGATAAGTATCATTTTATTCCTAACTTTTTGAACCCTAGAATCATGTTGTGACCTGATAAGTATCATTTTATTGATCAATTTAGATGCTAAAATTTGTGTTTGACTCATGTTTTACTTGCTTAATGGTGGATTTACCCTAGGTTCTAGGATTTACATTCATTTTGGACCTAATTGCAAATTTTGATATATTTGAATTGTTTTGTCACTAAATTGTTGATCTATTTTTGTAGGGTTGGAAGGATCATGGACCTAGGTCATGTTGGGTCAAATGTTGAGTCAAAAGTGGACTGGATCAAGTGATCAAGCGTCGACTAATATGGACCGTCCGATGCAAAAACAGTTAGATCTAGGCCATCTGAGAACTTCTGATCAATCCGAGCTGGGACCTGATAAGTATCATTTTATTCCTAACTTTTTGAACCCTAGAATAATGTTGTGACCTGATAAGTATCATTTTATTGATCAATTTAGATGCTAAAATTTGTGTTTGACTCATGTTTTACTTGCTTAATGGTGGATTTACCCTAGGTTCTAGGATTTACATTCATTTTGGACCTAATTGCAAATTTTGATATATTTGAATTGTTTTGTCACTAAATTGTTGATATATTTTTGTAGGGTTGGAAGGATCATGGACCTAGGTCATGTTGGGTCAAATGTTGAGTCAAAAGTGGACTGGATCAAGTGATCAAGCGTCGACTAATATGGACCGTCCGATGCAAAAACAGTTAGATCTAGGACATCTGAGAACTTCTGATCAATCCGAGCTGGGACCTGATAAGTATCATTTTATTCCTAACTTTTTGAACCCTAGAATCATGTTGTGACCTAATAAGTATCATTTTATTGATCAATTTAGATGCTAAAATTTGTGTTTGACTCATGTTTTACTTGCTTAATGGTAGATTTACCCTAGGTTCTAGGATTTACATTCATTTTGGACCTAATTGTAAATTTTGATATATTTGAATTGTTTTGTCACTAAATTGTTGATCTATTTTTGTAGGGTTGGAAGGATCATGGACCTAGGTCATGTTGGGTCAAATGTTGAGTCAAAAGTGGACTAGATCAAGTGATCAAGCGTCGACTAATATGGACCGTCCGATGCAAAAACAGTTAGATCTAGGTCATCTGAGAACTTCTTATCAATCCGAGCTGGGACCTGATAAGTATCATTTTATTCCTAACTTTTTGAACCCTAGAATCATGTTGTGACCTGATAAGTATCATTTTATTGATCAATTTAGATGCTAAAATTTGTGTTTGACTCATGTTTTACTTGCTTAATGGTGGATTTAACCTAGGTTCTAGGATTTACATTCATTTTGGACCTAATTACAAATTTTGATATATTTGAATTGTTTTGTCATTAAATTGTTGATCTATTTTTGTAGGCTTGGAAGGATCATGGACCTAGGTCATGTTGGGTCAAATGTTGAGTCAAAAGTGGACTGGATCAAGTGATCAAGCGTCGACTAATATGGACCGTCCGATGCAAAAATAGTTAGATCTAGGCCATCTGAGAACTTCTGATCAATCCGAGCTGGGATTAAGTCTAATCAAGCGATCAGATCCAGATCTGAAGGTTTCAGACCAATCGGAGATCATCTAGCCATTGGATCACGATCAGAGAGATCTAGACAATTCATTCAAAGATCAGCTTGATCTGAGCCATCCGTTGCAAATTTGGAAGATCTGAGCCACTGAGAGATAGATCTTGACCCATGATCAACATCTGAGAGTTGTGGTTCAGATCGGATAAGGATCAACCGTTGGATGGAGTGGGGTTAATCTGAGTCGTCCACTGTTTAACTACTTAAACTGTAATCAGCTTCAGATCTCACGTCGTGTCTTCACAGCTTCTTCTCATTTCTTCACTCATTCTTCATTTTCTTTGGTGATTTTTCCATCTGAAGGCGTGGCCACCTCGAATTCGACCTCGGAGCAAGATCTGGATCATTGGAAGAAGTTTCAATGGAAATTCTAGCTCGGATTTGCATCAAAACAGGGGCTGATTGAGGGTTTCGTCAGTTTCTGTAATCTGATCAATTTGATCACGATCGTGCACCAATCTCTTCAATTCAAGCTATCTGGAGGGTCTCTGGAGCACTCTGATCATCACCCAATCTTCATCGCATTCCTTCATCGCCAGATCAAAGAGATCGGATTGGATTTTCCAGCTGTGTGCAGATTGTGAGCAGATTCAACATTGAAGCCATATTCCTGTTGATTTGCGGAGATGAAGGGGTTCTTGGCTTGCCCTTGTGTGACGGCAAGGAGGTCTTGAAACAAGGGAAGGATCGAGGCTTCGTTTCTTATTGTACTTCTTTTTGTCTTACCTGTAATTTCAAATTCTGTTTTCATTTACAGTCTTAAGTTTTGTATCGGCTGTTTGGTTTTAATTTCTGAATTGTTTCTGCCATAATTAGGTTTTAATTCTTCAAGTTGAGTATCTTAGGAGTTTGTTTAGTGAACAGATCTTTTATAATTCAGTTTATTTCATAGTTTAATTGCTGCATATCAATTTCGTGTTTTCAGTTCAGTTTGCGTATCACTGTCAATTCTGCCTGTTTAACTTTCAGTTTCTGAATTCGTGTCAAGTATACATTAGTGTTTCTTCATCCTACCTGAACATTAGATAAGTGCTCTTGAATTTGTATTGTTCTGTTTTGTTTCTGCCATTGATTTGAATCTGAATTCCCTCACTCAGCTGTGCCATTTCTGCTGGTTAATTCTATTTCTGCTATGTCATTTCTGCTGTTCCATTTCTGCTGTTTTCTTAAGCTTTTCTGAACTCTAGTTCATTGCATTTGAATTCAACTTGCATCTATTTGTTTTCCCAATGGTTTTGCCTCTGATTTCTGTATTTATCAGTTTTTATTCCTGTGAGTATTCGATTTCAAGCTGTGAAAGAGCTAGGGATACTTTCTGAGATTTGTGCCAAACAGATATAGATCTTCTAATCCCTATCTGAATTTTAGATTCAAGCAACTGAAATCTGTTGTTTTGTTTGGTTTAGTATCCAATTCAGTTCTGAAATTCTACATCTTATTCCTGCATTCATTCACTTCTGCACTTCAGTTCAAGTTCTGATGTTTTGCTTCACTCGAGTTGTTCTACATACATTGGCTGCTAAATTTTATATCTGATTTGTTTGTGTCACATTCAGTTGCTGAACATCAGTTGCTTGGTTGACTTACATTTAATAATGTTCATGCATCTTTGCATTCAATTTCTGAAAGTTTGAATTAATTCCTGCATTCCTGCAATTCGTTTTAGCATTAAGAGTTTTTCTTTTCTGAATTGATCAGTCCCTCGTGTTTGCTGCATTGTTTCATCTATGCCAATAGATCAAGTCACTGATATCATAGCTTCCTGAATTAAATCGAGCATTTCATTTTGGAATTGTCATGAATTGTTCATGCTCTTAGTATCATTTCGGCACATAGATTTCTTTTCCTCTTAGTGATTCAAATTTTCATTGTTGCATTTGTTTCAAGAGATGTTTTCGACTTGAGTAGTAATTCCTGAGGTGCAATATAAATTGTAGTGTTCTTTTGCATTTGATAGCAGACTCGTTCTAAAGAAAATTTGGTTAAGTGTCTATGTTGCTTAATTTCCATTAGTTGAGTTCATTAGTTGCATTACCTTATCAGTCATTTAGTTAAGTGTTTTCTTTTACTTTTATTAGTGTTTCTCATTTCTGATTGCAACCCAAACCAGATTTTATTTGAAACCCAAAAATATTAACGACGCATAAATTCAAGCTTGAATCACACAACCTCAACTAGCCCTAGGAAAAATACGACCTGTGGCCCCTTTACTACGCTTTTATTCTTTGATTGCAAAAAGGGTTTCCAGCTTCTAAATATCTAAATTTGAGACCCACATTCGTGACAACTCTTTTGGGTCCATCAAATTTTTGGCGCCGTTGCCGAAGAATCATACTAGTTGAGTTGTTTGATTTTTGCTTGTGTGCTCATTTTATATTTTTACTTGATCCATTTTTGCACTTACTGCTATATCTTGTGATCTGATTTTATTTGTTTCATCCTTCTATATACTTGTATTGCGATTTGTTTTTGATTTTATGACCAGGTCTACAGGTGGTGATCTTGAGGACTTTGACCCTGAGATTGAGAGGACTTTCAGAGCTAGGAGGAGCCAGCTCAGTGTTTCAGAGGGATTTGGCATTATTCCTACTCAGTCTATTTCAGCTTATTCAGTTGATCAGATGGCAGACCACCAGAAGACCATGAAAGAACTGGCAGCACCAGATGAAACATTTCAGTATTCCAGCATTGCTTATCCAGAGCTTACTGGTGATTTTGAGCTTAGATCTGGACTCATCCACCTATTGCCCAAATTTCAAGGATTATCTGGAGAAGATCCAAATAGACACCTGCATGAGTTTCACGTTGTATGCTCCACTATGAAGCCTCAGGGTATTTCAGAAGAAGATATCAAGTTGAGGGCTTTTCCCTTCTCTTAGACTGGACCAGCTAAGGACTGGTTTTACTATTTACCTACTGGGCACGTGTCTAGCTGGATTTCCATGAAGAAGGCATTTCTTGAAAAATATTTCCCAACCTCCAGGACTACAATCATCAGGAAAAGTATTTGTGGCATTCAGCAAGTAATGGGAGAGACACTTTATGACTACTGGGAGAGATTCAACAAACTTTGCTCCAGTTGCCCACAGCACCAGATTAGCGAGCAGCACCTAATCCAGTACTTTTATGAGGGATTATTACAGATGGATAGGATTATGATTGATGCTGCAGCTGGAGGAGCCCTAGTTAACAAAACGTCACATCAAGCTAGGGAGCTTATTTCTAATATGGCTGAGAACTCACAACAGTTTGGAAGCAGAGCATTGACTACTAGAGGAGTGGGTGAAGTTCGGGTGGTTTTAATGATCAGAAGGAGATTAAGAATGCATTGGTAGAGCTCACATCAGCGGTTAAGCAAATGGGCCTCAATATTGCAAGTCAAAATTCAACTCCTTCAGTACCTCCACAATCAAGCCAAGTGATGAGTGTATGTGGCATTTGCGCTAGCCAAGAACACAATTCAGATTCATGTCCCAACCTCCAACAAGATGAGTCACTAGCGGCATTGGTTAGGGGACAATTTCAAGCCAGAAACAACCCTTACTCCTCTACTTATAATCCTGGTTGGAGGGATCATCCAAATCTGAGGTACGGGAACTCTTTTTACCAACAAAACCCTCAACAACAACAATTGCAGCAGCCTCAACAAAATTTCCAGCCATCACAACAATCTCAGCATCAAAATCAGCAATTCCAACTCCAAAATCAGCAATTTCAGCCAACATATCAGCAAATCCAGCAACCATTCCAAGGGAATTTGAATTTTCAGCAACAATGTCAACCTTTACAGCAACAATTTCAACAACCACAGCAGAGTTACCAGCCTTGGAATCAAAATTTTCAGCCACAAAATCAAGGATTTCAGCCTAATCAATTTCAGTCCTCACCACAACAAGTACCATTTCAAAATCAGAGTTTTCAAGGTTATAATTCTCAACAAATTTTCCCAATATTCCAGCTAAATTATCAGCCCTATCAACAACAATTCCAGCCATCTTATCAGCCCCAACAGCCCTATTTTCAAGGATCTCAGCAAGGGCAACAATTTCAACAACCTACTCCTATTTTTCAAGGTCAATCAAAACCATATGTTAATCAAGGGGGCTATGAAGGGTCTAGTGGAGGAAATGCACAACAACAAAGAATAGAAGAGATGTTTCAACAACTTCTACAACAACGAAGGAATGATCCCGCAATACAAAACCTCGAAAGGCAAATCGGACAATTGGCTAGTGGTATAAATCAAAGTCAAACTCAAGGATCAAGTCAACTACCTTCTCAAGCTGTTCCCAATCCAAAGGGAAATGTTAGCGCTATTTATTTGAGGAATGGGAAGGTTGCATCAACTCAAAATGGTCCAAGAGCTGAATTTTCTGAAAACAGGGCAGCACCAACAATTTCAGCACCGATCAGCCCCGAAACCACTCCAAATTCAGTTGATTCCACCCCTAGCCCGTGCTCAACTCCCTCAACAAGTAATCCTATGATTTTGGTGGAGAATGATGGAGAAATCAGCCCCGAAACAGATTTTACAGCAACTACTTCGAGTGGGGCAGCAGCTCACTGATCAGCCCCTCCATCTTCGGTTCAAGAGGAAGAAATTAGGGTGTCATTGCCCTTTCCACAGCAGAAAACTCAAACCAAAAGACAAGTGGAGGAGGAGAAAACCAAAGAGTACAATGAGCTGGTAAAACTTTTTAGCAAAGTAGAAATTAATGTACCCTTGTTGACCATGATTAAACAATTCCTAAATATGCGAAGTTCCTGAAAGATCTATGTGTTCACAAGAAGAAGCTTAAGGAAAATGAGTTGGTCAGCCTGGGGAAAAATGTTTCATCACTCATCCATGCCATACCTCAAAAATGTGAAGACCCTGGAATGTTTACTGTATCTTGTGAGATAGGGAGCACCACGCTACATGATGTCATGCTGGATTTAGGAGCTTCTATTAATGTTATGCCCAGGACGGTCTTCCATATGCTTGGCATTGGCCCTCTACAGCCCACTGGAGTTGTGATTCAGCTAGCAGATAGAAGCCAGACCCACCCGGCAGGAGTTATTGAAGATGTTTTGGTTAAAGTGAAGGAGTTGATTTTCCCTGCAGACTTCTACATTCTAGACATGGAAGGAGAGTATCTTGCACGTAGATTCCCACTTATCCTTGGAAGGCCTTTTCTGAAGACTGCTAGAACAAAAATTGATGTATATGCTGGCACCCTTTCGATGGAAGTGGGGGACACAGTTGTCTAGTTTAGTATTTTCGATGCAATGAAGGACCCTAGGGGAGATCACTCTATTATGAGCATAGACACCGCAGATGAGACTATTGAGGCACAGTTCATTGCCGATGATGGTGCATTTGACATAGTGGGAGGAGCTTTGATTTCAGAGGAAGCTGAGGAGATGGATGGAAAAGCATGCGACAGCCTTGATTTCAAAACTGAAGCTTTACCGGATTTTTCTTATTTTTTATTTTGTCACGATACTGCTATTGATAGTTCTAATTTTTCTAATAAGGTTGTTGCAGGTATTACTAAGGAGGCATGCACAGGAGATAATTCTACAGGTGTAGGGGATTGCATAGAGCCCCAGGGACCACCACCATTGACCGATACATTAGAAAATTCAAAGGACAAGCCAGAAAGTGTAGGGACTTGCATGTTGGGAGCAAGAACCCAAGGATCACCTATTCCAGTTGAATATCCACCAGAATTTGAGCCTGAGATGGAGGTATTTCTTGTAGAACCAACAGACATTTTTCAGCACGATCAGTAAGTATTTCTTCTTTTCCTTTAGAAAATTTCAGAGAGATGTCTAGATTTGCATGTGAAGAATGTCTTGATACATCATTTGTGAAAAATAATTATGAAATTTCTTTAGAGGCACCCAGACTTGATTTTATTCATTGCTATGATATTCTTGAGACAGATTATGCCAAAATTGATTGTGAGAAATTTTTAGAAGAGCCTGAAATTGAAGTTGTTTATTGTGAAGAATCTCTTGCTATATCTTATGCTGAAATTGAGTGTGAAAAACTTATGGAGGTACCAGAGATTGATTTTATTGGCTGTGAAACATTTCTTGATATACCTTATGTAGTAACTGCTTGTGAAAAATTTACTGAGGTACCAAAAATTGATTTTATTGGATGTGATACATTTTTGGATACATTTTATATAGAGATTGATGGTATTACACTTTTATCTTACCCTGCATGCATGAGAATGGTTTTATTTGGTTTTACAGGGTCCCAGAGACTTCTTGAGTGGGTGCTCCATCTAAACAGTCTCCAACCTCCTGGAAAGATTTTCAAGAAGCATCAAGAGGGAGGAGTTGATTTTGCTTTGACTCATAGCACTCCACCTCTAAAATGGATGTTGAACATTAATCGTCCACGGCCACCTGAACATTTTTCTGTAAAGTTTAAGTGTGGGGGAGTAATGCAAAATAAAATTAAGCAAATGAAGGAATCTTTCTCAAATACCCATACTCCTCCACTACCACAATGGAGATTATTTCTTGATAGACTCCGACCGCCAGAAATAAAGGGGAGTTTGTTCCTTCTTGCATTTTCTTTCATTGCATGTTTCATTTTTTATGTTCTTTAGAAGTAGAATTTTCTTTTAAGAAGAGTTCTTGCTAATAAATGCGTGAGTAGAGTAGAAGAATAAATAGAAGACATGGTAAATACCATGTTATTTCTTTTAGCATGTTTGTTCTTAGTGAATAAATGTATCCCTCTAGGTTGTCTTGATAACATTTTAGAGTCTTTTGAAAATAAATTAAATTTGGTTGTTAAAACTTAGGGTTTGAGATCATGGATGAAATCTTGGTTGCTTGAGTACTACTTGACCATGGATTCTTGATTGAGAACTTGAGATAAATTATTTGTACCTAGTAAGGATTAGCCTTATTTTTTTGTGACACATACATGTGATTGTACCCTAGAACTTGCTTAGGTTCTTTCAAAACCATATTTCGATGATTGGATCACATTTATAGAGGTGAATCATTTTGTTTGTATCTCATATCAATTTTCGTAAATTTCCCTTGTATCATTTCATATTTCTCATTTTCCCTACCTAATCTTCATGTTGCTTCTAACTTCATTTTTCTATGGACTTGGAAGTTTGGGAATGTTTCTTGATGTTACTTTGCCCGAGACGGACAAAAGATTAAGTGTGGGGGAGATGGCTAGTGTGTTGGAAACATTTTGTACCAAAAAGATTTATTTCATTTCAAGTTGAAGCCAAAAGGTGCCAAGTTGAGTGGAATTTGATGTCAAGAATGAGCTAGAAGAATTGGAGCATCTAGATTCTTATTATACTTTGAAGATCCAAGTGGTATTATTAAAAAAAAAATCTGCAATGAAGAAAAGAAATGGCACGCAAATGAAGAAGATGTATCAAAATGCCTTGGAGCATGTTTCGGCCATTATGATAGAGGATGAATTGCATGTGAAACCAATGCAGAAATTTTGTGCCAAGTTGAATTCAGTGAAGAAGAAAAAAAACTGAGCAAAAGTGAAAAAAAATGAAAAAAAAAACACAAAGGAAGCAAAGTATCAAGCCCATTATGTGGAAGAAGATGTTTTGAAAATTTGAATAATCTGGAAATATTGGAAGTGAGAAACTGTATGGTGCTGAAATAATTGAAGGGCTGCTGTTGAATCTGTATTGAAAAGGAAAAGAAATCAGTTGGAGTTATAGGACTAAAGTTGTGTAGTGCCATGGTTTCAAGTGAAGTAAGTAATTTCTCCACTATTAGTGATGTTAATTGCTGAATAAGAACCAGAAAATTGCAAGGATGGAGAACTGGAAGGTTCAGGATCCTGAAATGAATGGCCTTGGAGCTGGAAATTGAAGAAAAAAGATGTAAGTAGAAAACTTGTGCCAACTTGAAGTGATGTGTATCAAAAGGGAGTTGCAAGAGTTAGTGAAGGTTATATGTGGAGCATCAAATTTTTGTCTCTAATTGCTATTTGATGTCTCAAGCTCTCTAATATGAATGTTGATCCGAATGAGCTCCATTAGAAGATTGGAGAGCAGAAAAAAAAGGAAAAAAACAAAACAGTCTTGAAAAAAATGTGATGCAGAATTCTGAATTTGGTGTTACATGAATGCTTTAGATCAGGAAAAAGTTGGGAAGCTGAATGGTAAGGAGAGTATGAATAAAAAGAAGCTGCACTTGAAATCAGGAAGCCAACAGCTGACTTAAAAAAAACAGAAATGAAAACAGAAAAAAAAGCAAAAACAAAGGAAACAAAGTGTCAAGAATGAAGTTGTGGCACCATGAAGCAAGTGTACCAACTGATTGGTTTCTTTAATTCGAATCAATTTCTTGCTCTACTACAAGACTGACCTTGCGAGAGGATTTTAAAAAAAAATCAGAAAAGGAAGAGAAGGAAGCAAGGTTGGCACGCAAGAGTGAAATTGGCACAAAGGAGTTGATGAGGTCTTTTCATCGAATTTTTAAAGGGCAATGCCAAAGCCTCATTCCATTACACTTTTGACTTCATTATATGGACTGAAAGGAGGGCAAAGTGCATCAAAAATATCCGTGAGCATTCAAGTCTTCTACTCATTCAAATTTGGTATTTACTTGGCTTTTACTTCATTTTTATCATTTCATATATCTTTCTCTTGTTTGATGAATTTCTGTAGATGTAGGTCTAAATCATGAATAATGGTGGAGAGTAGATAACAAGCAAGCTTATGGTAGTGCAAAAAGCATGTGTGTATGAGTGAGCTCCATTTTCATCATGTACTTAGAACTTAGGAAGAGAGCCGCCAAAAATTTCCCTTGAAAGGTTAGAGAGTTATATTCATCTCAATGAATCATGAAGTTGAAATTGCTAAGTTGTTGATTTTAGGACGAGATATTAATCCATAGAGCTTAGATTGTTGAGAATTAACAACCCTAGGTAATTTCTTTTCAATTGTTTCTACATATGTTTGAGAAAAGCTAGGGGATACATATTTAGTACTTTTCGCAAGACGCTCAAGCTTAAGTGTGGGAGAGTTGATAAGTATCATTTTATTGATCAATTTAGATGCTAAAATTTGTGTTTGACTCATGTTTTACTTACTTAATGGTGGATTTACCCATAGGTTCTAGGATTTACATTCATTTTGGACTAATTACAAATTTTGATATATTTGAATTGTTTTGTCACTAGATTGTTGATCTATTTTTGTAGGCATGGAAGGATCATGGACCTAGGTCATGTTGGGTCAAATGTTGAGTCAAAAGTGGACTGGATCAAGTGATCAAGCGTCGACTAATATGGACCGTCTGATGCAAAAACAGTTAGATCTAGGCCATCTGAGAACTTCTGATCAATCCGAGCTGGGATTAAGTCTAATCGAGCGATCAGATCCAGATCTGAAGGTTTCAAGCCAATCGGAGATCATATAGCCGTTGGATCATGATCAGAGAGATCTAGACCATTCATTCAAAGATCAGCTTGATCTGAGCCATCCGTTGCAAATTTGGAAGATCCGAGCCACTGAGAGATAGATCTTGACCCTTGATCAACATCTGAGAGTTTTGGTTCAGATCGGATAAGGATCAACCGTTGGATGGAGTGGGGTTAATCTGAGTCGTCCACTGTTTAACTACTTAAACTGTAATCAGCTTCAGATCTCGTGTCGCATCTTCGCAACTTCTTCTCATTTCTTCACTCATTCTTCATTTTCTTTGGCATTTTTCCATCTGAAGGCGTGGCCATCTCGAATTCGACCTCGGAGCAAGATCTGGATCATTGGAAGAAGTTTCAATGGAAATTCTAGCTCGGATTTGCATCAGAACAGGGGTTGATTGAGGGTTTCGTCAGTTTCTGTAATTTGATCAATTTGATCGGATCGTGCACCAATCTCTTCAATCGAGCTATCTGGAGGGTCTCTGGAGCACTCTGATCATCACCCAATCTTCATCAAATTCCTTCATCGCCAGATCAAAGAGATCGGATTGGATTTTCCAGCTGTGTGCAGATTGTGAGCAGATTCGACATTGAAGCCATATTCCTGTTGATTTGCGGAGCTGAAAGGGTTCTTGGCTTGCCCTTGTGTGACGGCAAGGAGGTCTTGAAACAAGGGAAGGATCGAGGCTTCGTTTCTTATTGTACTTCTTTTTGTCTAAGCTGTAATTTCAAATTCTGTTTTCATTTACAGTCTTAAGTTTTGTATCAGCTGTTTGGTTTTAATTTCTGAATTGTTTCTGCCATAATTAGGTTTTAATTCTTCAAGTTGAGTATCTTAGGAGTTTGTTTAGTTAACAGATCTTTTATAATTCAGTTTATTTCATAGTTTAATTGCTGCATATCAATTTCGTGTTTTCAGTTCAGTTTGTGTATCACTGTCAATTCTGCCTATTTAACTTTCAGTTTCTGAATTCGTGTCAAGTATACATTAGTGTTTCTTCATCCTACCTGAACATTAGATAAGTGCTCTTGAATTTGTATTGTTCTGTTTTGTTTCTGCCATTGGTTTGAATCTGAATTCCCTCACTCAGCTGTGCCATTTCTGCTGGTTAATTCTATTTCTGCTATGTCATTTCTGCTGTTCCATTTCTGCTATTTTCTTAAGCTTTTCTGAACTCTAGTTCATTGCATTTGAATTCAACTTGCATCTATTTGTTTTCCCAATGGTTTTGACTCTGATTTCTGTATTTATCAGTTTCTATTCCTGTGAGTATTCGGTTTCAATCTGTGAAAGAGCTAGGGATATTTTCTGAGATTTGTGCCAAACAGATATAGATCTTCTAATCCCTATCTGAATTTTAGATTCAAGCAACTGAAATCTGTTGTTTTGTTTGGTTTAGTATCCAATTCAGTTTTGAAATTCTACATCTTATTTCTGCATTCATTCACTTCTGCACTTCAGTTCAAGTTCTGAAGTTTTGCTTCACTCGAGTTGTTCTGCATACATTTGCTGCTAAATATTGTATCTGATTTGTTTGTGTCACATTCAGTTGCTGAACATCAGTTGCTCGGTTGACTTACATTTAATAATGTTGCTGCATCTTTGCATTCAATTTCTGAATGTTTGAATTAATTCCTGCATTCCTGCAATTCGTTTCAGCATTAAGAGTTTTTCTTTTCTGAATTGATCAGTCCCTCGTGTTTGCTGCATTGTTTCATCTATGCCAATAGATTAAGTCACTGATATCTTAGCTTCCTGAATTAAATCGAGCATTTCATTTTGGAATTGTCATGAATTGTTCATGCTCTTAGTATCATTTCGGCACATAGATTTCTTTTCCTCTTAGTGATTCAAATTTTCATTGTTGCATTTGTTTCAAGAGATGTTTTCGGCTTGAGTAGTAATTCCTGAGGTGCAATATAAATTGTAGTGTTCTTTTGCATTTGATAGCAGACTCGTTCTAAAGAAAATTCGGTTAAGTGTCTATGTTGCTTAATTTCCATTAGTTGAGTTCATTAGTTGCATTACCTTATCAGTCATTTAGTTAAGTGTTTTCTTTTACTTTTATTAGTGTTTCTCATTTCTGATTGCAACCCAAACCAGATTTTATTTGAAACCCAAAAATATTAACGACACATAAATTTAAGCTCGAATCACACAACCTCAATTAGCCCTAGGAAAAATACGACCTGTGGCCCCTTTACTACGCTTTTATTCTTTGATTGCAAAAAGGGTTTCCAGCTTCTAAATATCTAAATTTGAGACCCACATTTGTGACAGCTCTTTTGGGTCCATTATGACCTAAAGTGAGTTCTTGACATTAATGGCATGAAACTTGGTTCTTTAGGTTGGTAACCTAGACCAACCTTGTTGTAAACAGCTTTTTGTGAATTTAGTATCATGTCTAATGTTTTAGAGCTTGTTGAAAACTTCTCAAGAATATTCTTGAGATTTTCAATTTCGCTCTTCAAATCCTTATTCTCATCTTCAAGAGCATTAACATGTAAATCATTGTTATCATGATCCTTAGATGTTTTCAATTTGTCTACTTCTAATCTCAATAACTTAACCTTGTTCTTAGATTATTTGAGCAAACTAGTTAAGCACGCAATTGTCCTATAGCACTTATCTAACTCGGGAGAGATTACCTCTTCATCATCCGAAGATGATGAAGGCGTGGTTGAGGAGTCACTTGATTCGTCTCGACTCTCCTTATTTGACTCTTCTAGTGCCATGAAGGTCACGTGATGGGTGTTCTCATCCTTTTCCTTCTTCTTTCTTCTGTTGCCTTCCACAACAGCCACCCCTTTCTCTTTTGGGCTTTGGTTAGCAATTTCGTGTAGTTTCATTTCACAAAACAAATCTTCTAATTTGACAAAAGAAAGATCCTTGGATACCTTGTAGGCATCCACCATGGATGACCACAAGACATTCCTAGGAAATGATTTAAGGACATACCTTACAAGATCTCGGTTTTCTACCTTTTCATTGATGGAATGCAAACCGTTGACGATTTCCTTGAATCGACCATGAAGTATACTTACAGTTTCATCTTCTTCTATGGACAGATTTTGAAGTTGGCTGAGAAGAAGGTCCTTCTTGGCTGTCCGGGTGTCTTGAGTTCCTTCATGGAGCTCAATGAGTTTGTTCCATAGGTCTTTGGCAGAGGTGAAGGGGCCAACCTTGATCAACTCCTCCTTGGTCATCCCGCATTGCAAGGTGACCATGGCTTTAGCATCGGCTTCTCCCTTCTGGATTTGTTCTGCCGATCACCTTGAGAACTCGAGCTCTTTTCCTTCATCATCCTTTGGAGGGATGAAACCCTCCTTCACAGCAAACCACATGCTGATGTTGGTCTTGAGATAAAACTCCATCCTTGACCTCCAACATGGAAAATCAGTCCCATCCAAGAATGGAGGTCTATTTGTGCTCAACCCTTCTCTTCCCATCGCCATCTTGTAGACTCTTGGGTGTTAATCCGTTTGAGAAGAGCCCTAGGCTCTGATACCACTTGTTGGTGCTTGGATGGCTAGAGAGGGGGGGATGAATGTAGCCAGACACTCAAATTACTCCCCTCTTCGAAATCTTTCTTCTGCGATCAAAGATTAGCAGCGGAAACAACAACACAGAAAGAAAACAGGGAAAGAAAGCAAACCGACGCTAACACGAGGATTACAAGGTTCGGGGATAACTTGCCCCTACTCCTTGGCATGCCCGTAAGGTGGGCGATCCCTTGATCGTCGGCAGATCAAGCCCCGATGAACCCCGGATAGTAATAGTGTCTCCTTCTCGCTGGAGAAACCTCTCCACAAGAGGTTTCAAGAAGATACAAGTTAGGCTCACGAGACACTAGAAGCAATTCCTCACAAGTATGTAGCAGAAACACTTAAGCACGAAGCTACAGAGAGCACCAACACAGCCCAGCCAAACCCCTCAAGTTTTCTGTCAGTTCTACCCGCTCCTTTGCATCTCCGCTTCGTCTTAAGCTCTGCTCACCATCGCCAGCTCCATCAGCTCCCACTGAGCCACAGCCTGACCCCAGACTCAACTGAGCACTCAGTCCACTGAAGACCTCTTTAGCTGAGTCTCCGTCTGTTGCCAGCCGCGCCAGGAAACCGTTGAAACCTAAAAACATAATACATACAAACCTGCTCAATGGAAAGTCCTCAGTTGACTCTCCTCCATTGTTTGAATCCTCCCTATCTAACCTGCACACTGATCAGAGGCTTAGCAAATGCATATCAAACAATATCAGTAAGTAGCAGAGAAAGCGCAGAAAAAAACAGACGTGATCAGAAGTCTGACAGCGTATTTGAATTAAAGTTACAGCTACTGATCGGTCCACAGACCGATCAGAGATGAACCTGATCGGTCAACAGACCGATCAGGGAAAGTCCTGAACGATCAGGCTCCAGCCTGATCGGTCCACAGTGAGAAAACTGGGATCGCAGACTTCTTGTGATCGGTCACCAGACCGATCACAGATCGTGGATCGGTCACCGGACCGATCCACAGCATTGCTGGGTTCCCCAGCTTTCGCAGGGCAAATCCCCCTGATCGGTCACCTGACCGATCAAGTTGTGCCCTGATCGGTCTGGTGACCGATCAGGTCACTCCCTGACCGATCAGGAGCCATCCTGATCTGTCGGGATGAGGAAAATCGCGACATTTTGATCGGTCACCGGATCGATCAAGGTTTCTCACAAAGACCTACTTATCTCTCTCTGAACGTTCACCCGAACGATCAGAGGCCAAGCAGAAACCTTTCTGTTCTCTTCCTGATTGGTCACCAGACCGATCAGACTTCTCTAGATCGGTCACCAGACCGATCCACAACAGGGAGTTCGTGCCAACTCCCTGATCGATCTCCAGACCAATCCAGTGACTTCCAATCCAACCCTAAGTCCAGAGAATAGTCTCCCTAGCCTTCTCTGACTCGTGCTTGGTCACGTAGACCAAGACTCCATACCCAGCTTCACTTACCGGGACTTCATTCAACCTAGCTTCACTCGCTAGGACCTGGCTTCACTCACCAGGGTTTCGGTCACCCGGCTTCACTCACCGGGACCCGGCTTCACACACCAGGATTTCATGCCCAGTCCCCGACCAGGACTTAATCCGAATTCACTCAGCCAAACTTAAATCAGTGTCAACACCAAAACAACAATCGGGCCAGACTGCATCAACAATCCCAAGGAAACGAATGGATACTACTTTACAATCCCATGCAACACAAAGTGTTTGTCGCTAGAAATGACATTTTTCTAGAATAAGAGTTTATCTCAAGAAAAATAAGTAGGAGTAAAATCCACCTTAAAGAAGTTTATGATGCAGAAAATAGTACTAAGGCCATGATGGAAATTAAACAAGCACCACAAAGTATTGTGGATCATGAGTTTGTGGCACAAAAAGTTGTGGAGCAACAACCTGTTATAGTAGGCCAAACTCTACGCAGATATGATAAGATACGTTGTCAATCTGAGAGATATTCAATTCTCTTATCTGGCCACAATGATGTTATGCTTGTTCATTTGAACGAGCCTACATCCTATCAGGAAGCTGTGATAAGCCCAAAATCTGAGAAATAGCTAGAGGCTATGAGGTTTGAAATAGAATCCATCACTACTACAAAAAAGACCTTTAACAACGGCTTTTAACACCGGTTGTATTAAAACCGGTGTTAAAAAAAAGACGGTGGCATTTTTGTAATTATTTGAACTTTAAAATACTTTTAACACCGGTTCTTTTAACAACCGGTGTTAAAAATATATTTAACTACGGTTTTATAAATAACCGGGGTCATATGTTATAATTATTTGAACTTTAAAATACTTTTAACACCGGTTCTTTTAACAACCGGTGTTAAAAATATATTTGACTATGGTTTTGTAAATAACCGTGGTCATATGTTTTTCGCGCGCATGCCTTGTTTTTAATTAAGTCATACATGTCAATTATGAAAGATCTCCCCGTGCCCTAGCCTCGCCGAATCTTCCCCTCTCCGCTCGACGCCGCAGCTCGCCTCACGGGATCGCGCCAAGGTCGACCTCCACGGCTAGGAGCTCTCAGCGTCGGTGAACCTCCCATCTCGTTTGTCTTCACCTTCCTTTCATTGCTGCAGTGCGACCCCTCCCCTGTGCGGGTTCTTTCCTCACCGTGCGCCGACGCCACCTCTAGTCTTCCTCTTCTCCACTCAATTTGGCTGGCGACTGCGCCTCCTTCCACTGTAGAGCGCTCTTCCCCGAATCCCGAACAGTTCCTCCGGCATAGCCTGTTGGCAACGGATTTGATCGGAGTTTGATCGAAGCAAGGAGACTGAGGTAAGGGTTCATTGTTTAGGGTTTGATACTTGGAATTTAATCAGTAGCATTGAGTTGTGTTTCGGTTTTGGAATGGTGGGCTAGCAATCAAGTTTGATTTTCTTTGTATACGAGGTAAATTTGTTTCCTCTGCCGTGGGTTATTGGTTTGGGATGGGGTGAGATGGCAATTAGGACTTTGAGTTTATTCTGGGATAAAAACTCTGTTTTGGATTGATGAGTAGTTCATGTGATTCGTTTGTTTTTGGGTTGTCACGCGAGGGCTATTTTGTGTGCCAAAAGCTTAAGGGCTGTCGGGTGTTAATGGGATGAGTGAGGTGTTTATTTGGGACAGCTTGGACATCTTTGTTGTAGCTATGTGTAAATTGGAACTTATTGCAAAGGGATGGTCCCTTTCCCTGCTGCGAACAAAGTTTAGTGAAGCTTAGGTTAAATTAGGGGTTAGATTCTAAAAAGGGGTAGTAATTAGTTTAGCTATTTGATTAATCATATAAAAAGCTAAATCTTATCTTGGATACAGGGCGCTAGCTGATTACGGATTATTTTGTATAGGAGGTTAATGCTTTGTAGTTTTGAAAATGGTCATTGGTACTAACATCACTGAGAAACTCCTAGAAATTAGATCTGAATCATTGATTTTGACACTTGCTTACTTACTATGTTTAGTTTAACTCATGGTGGGGCACTTGCTTAAGTACATTTGCAAGTTTCTTGTGATGAACTTTCTTTTTGATAACTTAATTTTTTTCTATTTATGTACCAATGCTAAGTCTTCCTAATCATTGATTTTGATTTTTATGTTTTTTTATATTCCTTTTGATAACTCGATTCTTAATATAATCTTCCTTTTAATGTCTTTCTCAAACAGTCCGTGCACATATGGATCGTAGTTGGATAAATGCTTTACGCACAAGTGATGAGTATGAGAATGGGGTGAAAGAGTTCTTAGAATTTGCTAAAAGAAATGCTCGTGATAATACTGAAATATTTTTTTGTCCTTGTGTAAAATGTGTGAACCTAAGACGTTTGAAAGTGGATGAAATAGAAGAACATGTTCTTTGCGATGGATTTTGCAAGAGTTATACAAGATGGATATGGCATGGTGAATCATTAAGCATGCCAAGTGTGTCCCAAACTGAGCAAGTTGATGTAGATATGGATGATTGACTAGAAGACATGATCCGTGATGTTGGACCAGAGTTTTTTCAGCAAGCACATGTATATGATCATTTGTGTAGTGATGCGGAGAAGCCGTTGTATCCAGGGTGCACTCAATTCTCACGATTGGAAGCAGTATTAAAATTGTTCAAGATAAAAGCACAAAATGGGTGGAGTGACAAAAGTTTTACCGAATTGCTTGAGTTATTGAAAGTTATGCTTCCAGAAGGTAATACACTACCGGATCGTAACTATGAGGCAAAGAAGATATTGTGTCCAATGGGTATGGCATACAAGAAAATACATGCTTGCCCCAATGATTGCATCTTGTACAGAAACGAGTTTGAAGGGTTGCATCAGTGCCCCATATGTCAGGTATCACGCTACAAAGTGAAGGATGGTGAGTCTAGTTGTGATGAGAGCCCAAATGGGCCTCCGGCAAAAGTCTTATGGTATCTTCCAATAATTCCAAGGTTCAAGAGATTATTTGCTAATGCAAAAGATTCAAAGAACCTTAGATGGCATGCAGATGAGAGGCAATGTGATGGAAAGATTCGTCATCCGGCTGACTCTTTGCAGTGGAAAAGAATCAATCAATTGTTTCCAGACTTTGGCAATGAGCCAAGAAACCTTAGGCTTGGACTTGCTACGGATGGAATGAATCCATATGGTAACTTGAGTAGTAAGCATAGCTCATGGCCAGTTCTGTTGGTAATTTACAATCTCCCTCCTCAATTGTGCATGAAGCGGAAATACATAATGTTGTCTATGATGATTTCGGGCCCACAACAGCCTGGAAATGACATAGATGTTTATTTACGTCCCTTGATTGAAGACTTGCGAATGTTATGGGAGGAAGGCATGGATGTGATGACGGATATAGCCATGAATTATTCAAGATGCGTGCCATGATCTTTTGCACCATAAATGATTTTCCAGCATATGGGAACTTGTGCGGATATAGTGTTAAGGGGCATAAAGCATGCCCTATATGTGAAGAAGACACATGTTACCATCAACTGATTCATGGAAAAAAGACGGTTTACCTTGGCCATCGAAGATTTCTCAAACCTGATCACCTATATCGTAGATTAAAGAAAGCCTTTAATGGACTGCAAGAGAATGGAGTTGCTCCAAAGGCCTTAACTGGAGAGCAAGTTTATGAACGGGTGAAAGACATCAATATTACTTTTGGAAAGACCCAAAAGAAAGCCACTGCCGCTGAGCGAAACATATGGAAGAAGAGGTCAATCTTTTTTGATCTTCCATATTGGTGCAAGCTTGATGTAAGACATTGTATTGATGTAATGCATGTGGAGAAAAATGTGTGCGATAGTGTTATTGGAACGCTTCTAAACATACTGGGCAAGACAAAGGATGGTGTGAAATCTCGCCTAGATATGGTTGAACAAAGCTCTCAAGGATCTTTTGTATCTATTGGACGGGAAGATATTTTGACTGCCGCTATTGGGCCTCCGGAGCACCCAGGACGTGCCCGTACTGCAGGACGAGGTGTGGGCATCAAGCAGTATTTTGGGTTGCCTTCATATAGGCATGGCTTCAAAGGCGGAAATGTATCAAGGGAAGAGTTAGAAGTGGTCCGAGAAAAGATGAGGCAAGAGATTACTGAGGAGGTTGAAGAGAGGCTTAAAAAGAATATTGAACAGCGATTTGCAAATGAGCTTGAACAACGACTTGCAAAGGAGGTTGGACTACGAATTAGACAAGAGCTGGAATCTTTGGGCCTTTTCCAAGGAAAGACAAGGTCCCCCCCTTCCCATTCTCCTAGATATGTGAGCACAAAAGGAAGTTGTGCAGCAGATGGTCAAGCTATATCGGAAGAGGACCTCCTTAACATCAGAGGCATGTGTAAGCTATATGTAGAGGACCCTTTTCGTTTAGTGGCTATTGGACAAGTCTACAACTTGGGGCCAACCATACACCACATCCAAATAGGTAGTGATAATGTGAGGGTGGTGGTTGATCAAGTAAAAGATGCAAAGGCCCTTGTCCCTGTACCCACTGAGGAGGTGCAAACAGTGGGACAAGCCCCTAATCATTTTATTTATGGCCAAAAGACTTGTCAAGCCAGTACAAGATGAGGTATTCAATATTCACATATATCTTTTTCATATTTTACTTATTGTATTTAAAAAAGATCTTTTGTAAATGTTGATTAGGAACCTGACGTTGGTGCTATTAAAGATGATCTGGTGGCCAAACAGAAGGAACAGAATGGTAATGAGGCAAAAATGACTAAACTTTATGGAATCATGAATTGTGTTTTCTATTTTTTTTATTAATTGTTTTAGTATGGTGTAATATCCAAACTTGACCTTTTGGTTTCCATTTAATGATTAGGCAATTTTCCCTTCATAGCAGGCTTTGATATGGTTCAACAAAGGGAATCTGAAGTTGATCCGATGGCACATTTATGTATTCTAGCTGTAAAAATTGGCAAACACCCTTTACAGTTAAATTTAGATGTTGAAGTCATAGGCAAGTCCAGCCCAATCCCATTGCATATATTTCAAAAGGATATTTTGGAGCTCACCATGGGTAACATGCTTTGTGTATCAGTGCTGCAAGTTTGGTTAATGTTAGTACATTTCTAAACTATTTATTAATTAACTAAGTATCACATTCTTACTATTTGCATTTATTTATTATCTTAGGTATTTGCATCAACTCTGCAAACTAAGAGGGAACATGGATACATATGGATTTATTGATCCTGTTCACATTCAAAGTATAGGGAATCGTCCAATGGACATTCAAAACTACATTCATAGTAGGATAATTGAAGGAAAAGAGTGTTACCTTGCACCGTATTATCATATGTACGTGAATATTTTCAAGTGACTTAGAAGTTTAGTTGTGATTTTGACTAATTATTATCCAACTTGCAGGGGCCATTGGCAGTTGATAATTATTTGTCCTAAGCAAAATGTTGTCATCTTTCTCTGCTCACTGTGGAATAAAGCGAATAAAGATATCAAAACAATTATTAATAGGTAAGTTATTATCATTCGCTCTATGATATGTTTTTCTACAACTATGATTTATAAGCAATTTTTCATAGATATATTGGTTGATTTGTTGCCATTTATTATATTTTTTATCACAGTGTTATGCGTTCTTGGCATACGATGAAAGGCAAACACTTGGGAGCTTTTAGAATGCCTATATGGAAGGAACTACGTGTAAGTAGTTAAATGTCAAGTTTTTATACAACTATGATCTATAAGCATTTTTTTCATAGATAAATTTGGTTTATTTGTTGCCATTTATTATATTTTTTTATCATAGTGCTATGCGTTCTTTATTATTTGATGTCTTTTGGTATGCAAGCTCCTCTATGTGCATGCTTGAGATATTGGTTACTATAATGAAAAATTAGCATGACTTTGTAACTGATTTATCCTTTTCTGCTAATGTGTCATTTTGATATTTATTTGTAGTGCCAAAAACAAACTGGCAATACAGAGTGTGGATATTATGTAATGAGACATATGCTCAACATTGTCTCGGCGATCATAGTTGATTCATGGGACAAGGTAATTGAAGTTTTTTTAATTTTATAGATTTAATTATGTCTGGTTAAGTTGATAAGCTATTTTTTTATATAAATGTACCTTGCAAAGATTCACAAATAAGGATCCACTCTCCGAAGATGAGATTGATGACATCAAAAGATGTTGGGCAACTTATTTGTTAGAGGTTGCCAATGTAAAAGTTTAGGATAGTTTAATGTAAAAGTTAGAGGTTGCTAATTTTGACAGCTTGCAGTATTACTAATTAATGTAAAAGCTAAATGATAGAGCAAGAAACTGTGAAATTTCTTTTCCCTAGCTACTTGTTTTTTTTTTGGTTTTTGAATTACAGCTAAATGATAGAGCCATTCTAGGAGCATGTTCCATAATCAACCGATTCACTCGATTAGCCGGCGAGCTTTTCCTGTAAACTGTAATTCAATAAAAGGATATCAATGGAATTAAGTTTCAGTTGATTATATTAGTTCGTCTTATTTTATGATTGAAGCATCAGGTATGGGCTGCAAGTGCAAAACCTGAAGCCTGCGATATCTCTGTGCAACTTAACACGTATTATTAGACAAGGTTTGTGAGTTGTGACCTCTTTATTATATTTGTTTTCATCCCTGCAATATTCTGTTCTATGCCATCTCATGTTAGCTTAAATGCCANGTTATATATAATCTCACTAGCAAAGCACATATAATCTCACTTTTCCAAAAGTAGTTGACGTCAATCAAAATTCAAAAGTTCGACTTCAAAACATAACAATAAGTCAAATAAGGGAAACATTAAAAGTTTCAAACTTTTAAATTCATGAATCAAATAGGATCATCAAAATCAGCATTAATTTGTTGAATATCTCCATCATCAAATGCTTCATGTCTATCTTCATCTTCATCTCCATCGTCACCAAATGAACCATATCCACGAGGCATAGTAGCATCAAATAGACCAATCTCATGTCTCTCATCATCATCTAAAAAGTAAAAACATGAAAATGATATAGAATATGTTTAAAAATATATACAAACATCAATAAAAATATATTCTATAACAAAGAAAACTACAAAACTCACGAGCATGAGATGAAGGTATAGCATTTTCTTGATATATTAGCTCTTGTAGATCATTAGGAAGTTCTGGCTCTTCTACTTCTTCCATCACCCAAAAATCAACTAGATCAATACTTTCATAGTCAATTGGATCATAAGATCTTTTTCTTTTGTTGTAACCTAATATGCAAACTTAAAATATTAAAATAACTTCTAAAGTTTACTATCCTAAAGTTGCAAAAATAACATAAATTACCAAATATTAAATAGTTTAATAATGTAAATCATAATACCTTGATTTAAGGCTCATGTTATAGGTCACATAAACAAGATCATTCAATCTTTGATGCCCCAACCTATTTCTTCTTTTAGTATGAATTTGTTCAAAAATACTCCAATTGCGTTCACACCCTGAGGAAGAAGATGTTTGACTAAGAAGACGAATAGCTATCTTTTGCAAAATTGGGGTGCTAGAACCAAAATATCTCCACCATTCACCTGCAAAAATTATATATAAATGTTTAATCATCAACATTTAGTCATTTACTATTTAGTATTTATTTTAAAGCATTCAAATAAATGAAACTACTAGATAAAATTTCTTACTAGGTTGGAGTTCCTTGGCTGCTTGTACAACTTTTGGCCTAGCAAAGCTTCCTGTGCGATCCCGATATATTTGTACCTCTTTCAATGCTTTAATTGTGTCACTACAAAGGCTCTTTACATCAAACATATCAAGTACACCTCGCATAACTTGATTTTTCTCAATGAACTTCTCATCATAAAAGAAAGCAGGGTTTAGAAAGTAGGCTGCTGCATGGAGACTTCGCTTCAAATGTTTATCCCATCTTGCCTTAATGATTTGAGTGTATGGTTCATATGATGTTGTCTTGTTCATAAACATCTCTTTGATAGCATTTTTAGCCCTTTGCATACCTTCGTATACATATCCCAATGAAGGCTTTTCATCAGAATCTACAATTCTCAACAATCTAATCAAAGGGCCTATAAGCTTACATGTGGTATGGCAACCATCCCAAAACTTGTTGTCTAACACAATAGCACTAACAGCTTTCCCATTAGCACTCCTACCTAACTTGTGCCCAGTGAAATGTGTGTCAACAACCAAAGCTTGCAAATCTGCCTTGTGTTCATATATATTTTTCAATGTAAGAAAGACAGTTGCAAAACGAGTAGCTCCGGGATGAACAATTTCCTTCCAACCAAGCCTTTTTCTTAACCGAGACAAGAACACCATATGATTGTAAATAAAGATAATTATCTTTGAAGCTCGAGATGCAAGGCTAATAATATGGGGCATAGTAGCTATATCTTTCAAAATGAGATTTAAGCAGTGCCCAACATATGTAGATCAAAAAATGCTTTCATACTTTTCATGAATGAGTTTCCAGTCGTTACATAATTGGTCGCATTGTCAGTTATCACATGCACAATGTTACTAGGCCTTACCCATTCAATAATGAATTTGCATAATGTAGAGACATTTTTACCACATCTGAAGCATCAACAGGCTTATACCAACTGGGCAATACACCAAAAAATTAATCAAAGTTCTTTGTCTTTGATCTGTCCAACCATCAGCCATAAGTGTGCAACCATTTTCTTTCCAATTATTTCGATAACTATCCACAAGTAGTTGACATTCTTTCTTAAGATCTCCTAATAAATGAACCCTCAAATTGTCATAAGAAGGACCTTTATAACCAGGTCCAATACCAGCAATACCATCCAGTGCATCTTTAAAGAAAGGTGATCGAATTGCATTAAAAGGAATCCTTGCATGAATAATCCATCTAGCAACTCTCAAATCAACTTCATGTAATGCCTCCTTGCTTTGAAATGCACTTTTCAAACTTGGTTGACCTCCCTGAGTTGATCTTGCTGCAAAGTAACTACTAACTTTTGCCTTTTGCTTGCCTTTGTCTCCAATAACTTGAACTTTAGATGGTGGATGACTAAGATTAATCTCTTATTCAAATGCTTCATCAGTCTCATCACCAAAGCTCAGAGAATCATCATTACTCTTAGTTTTCTTGACTTCTTCCAAACTTGCCAACATTTCCTCTTTCACATCATGAGAAGCTTTCATACATTTAGCTATATTTCCTGTTTTTCCTGCAAGATGTTGCTTCATCCTATTAATCCCTCCACCTTTGTATTGCTTTAAACAAAGCAAGCATGTATATAATGGTCTCCCTTTCTCAATTGTCAAATTAAAATACTTCCATGCTGGATCAGTTTTCCCACGACAAGCACTTGAAGAAGATTGGTTTTCACTGTCAGGATTGGTAGCTGCAACTTCAGGTACGATACTGTTTACTTCAATAGACTGATTTGAAGTTGGAGCATCCATATCTGAATCTACAAATTGAATTTACATTTGACATAACGAAACAAATAAAAAAATATTATTTGTTACAGAACTTTAAGTAGCTAATCAATTGATTAATGAAGTAAATAAAAGAATTTAATATACCTAAAAATAAAGAATTTAACTGATATAATGAAGCAAACAAATGAATTTAACATTCCTCAAAGGCATCAAAGGCACGGCACTACGGCAGAGTTCAACTGGGCAATATAGTTGGTGGATCCGGTGGTGCGGCTTGATGATCGGACAAGGCAGAGTTCAACTGCCCAGTCTTTCTTGGTTCAACTGGGCAATATATTTATACATAAAAATAAAATTGAGTATTGAATCAATACTCGATTGAATGATCCGGTGGTGCGGCTTGATGATCGGACAAGGCAGATTTGCATGCTTTCTATCATCAAGCCGCACGATTCAATTGTCTCCGGATCATTCAATTGTCTTCAGAACTTAGCGTGCAGAGCTTGTTACCTTCAGAAGCGGAACGCCGGTGGAGCCGACGCGATGCGAGGACACTGGCGGAGACGGCTGGCGACGCTGGCGAAGGCACGGCGGCTGGCGACGCTGGTGGAGGCACGACGGCTGGCAACGATGGCGGAGGCGATGCGATGCGGGGACGACGGCGTAGGCAGCGACGCTGGCAAAGGTGCGGCAGCTGGCGACGCTGGCGGAGACGATGCGATGCAGCGAAGCTGGCGACGGCAGGCGACGTTGGCGGAGGTGCGGCGACTGGCGACGCTGGCAGAGGCTCGGCGACGTTGGCGACGCTCGGCGATGCGGAGAGAAAGAAGACGGAGCGACGCGAGAAGAAATCAAGAAATCGCGTGATTAATTGATTAAATTAATTAGGTTTTCAGTTTTCTGCTTATTAAAGTCGGCGGCGCTGTTGATTAAAATAATCGAAATTCGAAAGAAGATGGAGCGACTCTGTTTTTTACTTTTTTTACTTTTTTTTTATGTTTTAATCAAACCGGGTGAACCGGATTGACCGGTTCACCCGGTTCCCGACGGTTCAAACCGGTTCAACGCCGGGTTTTAAGAGGCCGGTTTTCTTCACTCATCCGGACCGGAAATCCGGCCGGTTCCCGGTCCGACCGGTCCGACCGGCCGGTCCGGTCCGGTTCTCTCAACATGGGTTCTAATTGATGCCTCCATAAGATGGTCACATGTATGTTTATTATCAACTCGCACCTCAGCATTTGCGAGATTGCTCGCAAAAATAATTTGATAGAGAGCACAATTTCCAGAATATTCTATCAAGAAAATATGTCTTGATAATGTTGGTGAATTTACATCCCAGGTATTTAATGACTATTGTATGTCTATTGGAATAATTGTTGAACATCCTATGCTTATGTTCATACACAAAATTGTTTAGCTGAATCATTTATTAAACGCCTCCAGTTAATAGCTAGACCATTGATTATGAGAACTAAGCTCCCTATATCCATTTAGGGACATGCTATTTTGCATACAGTAGCACTTGTACTTATCTGGCCAACTAGTTATCATATATTTAGTCCACTACAACACACTAAAATGGGACTCCAAAGGAAATTGGGAATATAGGTTGAATATGATTCTCCTTCAATTATAATTAAGATATTTGGAACTAATGACAGGAGATGTTTTTATGGCACGATTTGTCGGCTGTCAATTTAATGAAACAATTTTCCAAAGTTAGGGGGAGAAAATAAAGAGTTTCCCAAAGAAGTCACTTGATGTGCATCATTATCGCAATTTGATCCTCGTACAAATCAATGTAAACTTGAAGTTCAAAGAATAATACATTTGCAAAATATTACAAATCAATTGCATTCACTAACTTGAAAAATGTGACTAAGTCACATATATCAGTTATTAATGCTTCGGCTCATATTGATATACCAATTGGACGTCAATTAATAAAACTACTGCTCGCTTGAAGCGTGGTAGACTGATCAGTTCTAAAGATAAAAATCTCCGAAAAAGAAAAAGAGCAACTAATCAAAATGTTCATTTTGAAGCAACTCAGTCTCCTACAGAAACGATTGATATAACTATTGATAACACCCCAGAAGAGATCTAGATACATGAAATAATGGAAAGAACTCAATAAATCATGTCAGGACGGGGAAGAAATTGAATCGATCAAAATTAGTTGTCATAATAAATTTGCATACAGTATAACGCTTGATATTACTTATGAAAATGAGGATCAAAAACCTAAATCTATTGAACAATGTCGTAGTATGCATATTGGCCAAAATGGAAAGATGCAATTCAAGAGGAATTAAACTTACTTCCAAAATGTGAGGTTTTGGGACCTATAGTCCAAACACCAAAAGGTGTAACCACTATAAGGTACAAATGAATTTTTATACGTAAGCGAAATGAGAAAAATGAAATCATAAGATATAAAACTCGTCTAGTGGCACAAGATTTTTCTCAAAACCCTAGTATTGATTATGAATAAACATATTCCCCTATAGTGGATACGATCACATTTCGATATCTTTTTTATATGGCAACACAAGAAAAGTTTGAAATGCATTTGATCGATGTTGTAACGACTTATTTGTATGAAGAACTTGATAATGATATTCATATGAAAATCCCTGAAAGATTCACGATGCCAGAAACATCAAGTTCAAATTTTAAACATATATATTCCATTAAATTACAAAGATCTTTGTATGGATTAAAGCAATCTGGACGTATGTGGTATAAACGTTTGAGTGATTATTTGGTGCAACACAATATCAAAATGATCCAATATGTCCATGTGTTTTTTAAGAAGGGATGGACCAAAGTTTACCATTATTGCTGCATATGTTGATGATTTGAATATCATTGGAAGTTCTAAGAACTTTTAAATATAGTTGATATCTTGAAAAGAGAATTCGAGATGAAAGATTTAGGAAAAATGAAGTTTATCTTGGATTACAAATCGAATATTTTGTAGATGAAATTTTTATCCATCAATCAGCTTATACACTAAAGGTCTTAAAACGATTTTATATGGATAAAGCTCATCCATTAAGTCCTTCGATGGTTGTTCGCTTGCTTGATGTGAACAAAGATCCTTTTCGACCTAGTGAAAATGGTGAAGAACTGCTTGGTCCTGAAATACCGTATGTAAGTGCAATTGGTGCATGAATGTATCTTACTAATAATATAAGATCAAATATAGCATTTGTTGTAAATTTATTAGCAAGATATAGTTCTTCTCTAACACGTAGGCATTGGAATGAAATTAAACATATATTTAGGTATCTTCAAGGTATTATCAATTTGGATTTATTTTATTCTAATATATCTACTTCCAAGTTAATTAGATTTGTAGATACAGGATATTTATCTAATCTACATAAAGGTCGATCACAGGCTGGTTATTTATTTACATATTATGAAACAACTATATCTTGGCGATCTACCAAACAAACCATAACTACCAAACAAACCATAACTATTACATCATCAAATCATTCAGAAATACTTGTAATACATGAAGCAAGTCAGTAATGTGTTTGGTTGGGATCAATGATTCAGTGTATCAAGGAAAAATGTGGTTTAGCTGCTAACAAGAAAATTTCAACAATACTGTATGAAGACAACGCGACATGTATAGTTCAACTAAAGGAAGGATACATCAAAGGGGTTAGAATTAAATATATTTCTCTAAAGTTCTTCTTCACTCATGATTTACAAAAGAATGATGATATTAAAGTTCAACAGATTCATTCTAGCGATAACTTAGCAAATGTATTCACCAAAGCATGGCCTACAACAACATTTAAGAAATTAATACATGGTATTGGAATACGACGGTGTAGAGATCTCAAAAGATATTTTAAATAAGGGAGTAAATTTTATTATATTGTTCAATAAATTTATAGTGATATGATTATGGAATGACGTACTCTTTTTCTTGGTAAGATTTTAATGAGGCGAATTCCTTAATTATGGACATCCAAGGTGGGGTGTTGTAAAATAACATGTGGATGCCCATAAACTCCTAATATATCATAACTTTCTCTTGCTAATAACCTATCATTTTTCATAACCTCCTAAGTTATGTAAATATATGAGAATAGGAGTTTCAAGAGAGATCCCTATAAATATCGTGTATGTATTCTTTTCAGATATGTGAAAAAGAAAATATAAATAATATTTCTTCGAAAAAATTAGGAGAAAATTCCCATTGAAAACTTTCCCTTAGGGTTCTCTCTCCCCTTGGGGTTTTATTTTTTAGGCTCTCTAATCCCTCCTTTTCACTCCCTAATACAAAAAGTATTAGGGAGTGAAAAGGGAAGATTAGGGAGTGGAAACAATAAAACCTTCTTTGGGGAGTGAACCCAAAGAGAAGTTTTCCTTTGGAGATTTTTTTTTAAATTTCCCTATTTCTTTTCATTTGTAATTGTTTATATAATTTCGTACCATATTTTTATTAGATACACTGATAGAAATAAAGCCTATTAAAAACCAAACAGGTTGATATAAGTAGTGATGTTCGTTTTGATACGATTCAAGACATGAGGACCCGAAAGGCAAAGCCTTTGAGTTGCACATTCCTTTAATCAATGAATAAGAATTCGAAAAAGAAAATTCTTCTCTTTCACCAAGAAATCGATCAAGTTTTGTATCAAGTCCTCCTCGATGAAAAAAGAAAGGAGTATGGGATAAAGTCATGAAAGAGGATATATCAACTATTGAAAAAAAAATGAAATTTGGGAAGTCATAAATTTTCATCCACATAAAAAACCAATTGGTGTTAAGTAGGTATAAAAAAAACAAATGAAACTTTGCTTGTCATGAATGACAAGCATAGAGCAAGACTGGTAAGCAAAATGATAAAGTAAAAAGGAGAAAATTTTATAGAAATGTTTGCTCTTATGTCAAAGCACGACATAGTTCTTGATAATCTCTCTTATATTAAAAATAATTTTAAAAAAAATAATTAACGAGGTTTTTTCAACAATCGGCATCGCCTCGCATCGGCCCACACAGAATTTCACGGCTCCAGGTAATCGGAACGCTCGCATGGTTTTAGAAACCCCTATAAAAATAATTAGAAGATTATGAATGTGAAATCAACATTCTTAAAAGGGTGCATAATGAAAAGTCATCTTCCACCACCTTTTGAATTTTTTAAAAAGGGAGAAGAAGATGTTGAAAATAAATGTGTACAAGGTAAAGTAACCACCAAAAGCTTGGTAAGCAACATTAATTCTTACTTTGAGAAAATGATTTTATGAAATGCCCACTAGAGCATATTCTGTACGTCAAAATCAATCCACATGGAAGTCGTTAGTAAATATATGAAATAATAACTATAATGGTTAGAGATTAAAACTTGATAGGAAATTTTATCATATCTCTCATCCATGTATTTATCAATTTGAATTCGTATTGTATTTTCTCTCAATAACGTAGGACAGCTGTGAGGGGATCACTAATGTGGCGATATCATATTTCGAGAAGCTGCTCATATTTCCAAATCTTGATAATATTATTTTTACTCGATGTTAAATGATTTTCAAGTTCTTAATGAAGAAGGAATTCGAGACGATCGATTTAGATGAATTATATCATTTTTGAAATTGAAAATTTTAGAATCAAGCATGGAATTTTCATCTCAGAGTTATGCAAAAGATTTTTGTTTTTTAAAAAAAAACTCAAAATAGAGATTGCAAATGTTGTTTTAACTTCTTGTTATTACAAGATTAAATTAAGTAAACATGGTGAAGGAAGTTAAATGTGTTGATGAATCTTGTTGAATACTAGCATTGACTTAGCAAGAAGCATTTATGATGGCAAAAACATTTTAGGTTATGGTTTTGATCTCAAAAGTTGAACAAAAATATAGTGTTCAAACAAGTAGTCTACTATGACACTCTCTACCATAAAAGATAAATACGTGACTAGATGTCATTTACTTTGATTTGGAGAATATTAAGTATGTTCAAGAAGACCCAACAATCTTGTTTTATGACAATAGCTTAATAATTTCAATTTCAAAAGATCCAATTCTTTATGTAAAAATCAAACATTTGAATTCAGCATCATTTTTTTAGAGTTTATGAATGGAGGTATTGTTCACGTTAGTATTGCAAGACCACCTTAAGAGTCTATTTTCACAAAAATTATAGCAAATCTAGGAATGAAAAGGAAGAATGATTTGCAGAAGGCATTATATTCTAAATCAAATTGCTCTGGTTAAAAAAATTTCATCAAAAACCTTTTGACTAAATCATCTTAGAATTTGACTGAATTGCCTGAAAATTGTAATAATATGTTTAATATAGTTGTTTGAATTTAGACTTTTAGACATATTCTGTAATAACTATTTATTGAAAAAAAAGTCGATGGGCAAATTTTTCCTTAATTATATTCCTCTTTGAAATCCCAAAATATCCTAAAATATTCCTCTTTTAAGTAGTTCTTCAAGTATCGTTGTCATTCACCACCCCAACCGCTTGTACATTGTTGCAAAACGGAGTCTTGTGTCAACACATTTGACAATATATTTTATTTCTTATCCTTTAACTTACACCACTTAATTTTAAAAGGCTACATTTTTCTTTTATTAATATTATGCTTAGACACATATCCAGTACTACTAACTATATTAGATAGTTTTCTCTACAAATGACCTTACAATATTTATAAATATTTTTATCCTTTTTCCTAACAATAAAAAGTCAATTTACAACTTTATTATTCTCACTTTTAAATGTAATCAAATATTCTATTTTCTTGAAAAAAATTTAGTGTAAAGTCGCAATATTCAATATAGTTTTTCAACCATAATCCTCATGCACCTATTATATTCCTCATTTCTCACTCTGATATATCTAGTTAAATATCTTATTAAAATCATTTTGTTGATGAGATTTTTTATATTACCTCATTTAGATCTCTCAAAACCTAAATTTGGTTTTCCATCTAACTTTATTTGAGATGCATATATGTTAATTATATTAATACTTTCTTTCACCACCACTATCTTAAAAGTTATAATCCTATCCCCATCCCTTTCTAACTATACTATTTTATCTTTCAATAAAATATCTATAACAATACCTACTCCATTTATTATTTACTTCTTCTTATGTATCATAATTTAAAATTAAGTTATCTATCATCTTTATCTTCTCCTTACTCATTTTGTTTCTTATAAATACAAAATATTAATCATGCTCCTAATCACATATCTACTATCTAAATTATTTTACCAAAGAATGTTTCTATATCACATGGTCCAAATCTACAACAATCATTATTTTTATAATGTTTCTCTTTTGAATTCTAGAATAAGTAGAAATATTAAAAAAAAATAAGTAGGAAATATGTGCTCCAAACCTAACCAGTCAAGCTGCATTTTCCATCTCACCTCTCAAATTCTAATTAACTACATCGGTGAAAAAAAGTTCATACTACATTTCAAGAAATCAAAAAAAAAAGTGAAATTTAACTCATTCATTGACTGAAAAAGGCCAAAGATACTATCTGGAAGTCAAAATCTTCTTCGCTATCCTTGAGAATTCCTTGATTGAATAACTGTCAGAAAATGTCAATGGGGTCTCCTCAGCAATGATATCTCGCTCGTAGAACAATTTTGCTGGCTCTCTGAGACTTCCCGGGACCCTTGGATTAGTTGTCTCTTCACCACTTAGAGGAGGCTCTTCAGGAATATCACGATATAAATGATTTAACATAAAAAGGGCAGTGTCCTTGTCACGCCAATAGTTACTGAAAGAAGCAGACTGCATTAAAAAAAATGAACAAAAAGGATCATAAAATTGACAGTTCAAATGAGTGTCATTAGCTCTTACGTATGTGACTTCATGACTGATAGGTATGGATGACGAAATGTTTTATCCTGCAGGTACAATCATCAACTATCTTAGCTTCAGATAAACTCATAGAATTACTCCAACTAGAAATATTAGCAAAGGTCTATGAAGGCATAAAAGCATGATTATTGCTAAACAAGATATAAAAGCCTGTGCATATGCATTACAATCGAACCGTTACATGACATGAAATATGCCGATGAATAAGCAAGCGCATATTTTTTAATGTATTATCACTGATGCATAGCATGAACACTTTAATACCAATTTGATACATCTACAAAATTTAATCACATAAAAATTTGTGATGAAATCAGCAAAGCAATAGGATGACTCAGAAAAGAACCCCACACAAATATTAATCAAAGAAAATACATGATATCTAAAATTTAAACAAAACATATCTAAAATTATGTCTTACCAAATCAAAAGATGCTAACTAATTTAAACATAGAAAATTACATGATATTAAAAGTAAATCAAAATTCAATCCTTAGAAACAAATGTCCACCAAATCATTATTAAAAATTCAAAGATTACCAAAACTAAACTACATGTCTATTGGGTAATGCAAGGGATACTCAAAAACCCAATCCTCAAATGACACAGAAACTTAGAACAAAATCAATGAAGGGATAACTATCTTAATTGTAGAAGAGATTAAATAAAGGATAAATTAAATTAACCAAAAGTTGAAAAATACATAAAGACACGACAATTTTATAGACTCGATAGCAGCTAAAGTAGCAAAGAAAAATCACTAGTTGGGAAACATAATGATCCCAACAAACTCATATAAAGTCAAAGGAAACTGCTAAACTACTATGAATAATTGTAACAAAATTCAAACGTACCAAACTACCTACATGATATCTAAAATAAATTAACTACCAACCAAATCAAATCCAAAATTTAAATCATTATTCTTTTCTTCTTGTTTGTATTAATTACATGTCTAAAAATATAAGCTTCCATATAATATAAAGAATAATGATTGGGAGAGTGAAAACTATAGTGAATGACGTGACACCTTTCTTCTTGTTTGTATTAATCACATGTCTAAAAATATAAGCTTCCATATAATATAAAATACATTAACAACCTAAGTAACCATACAAATAAAATTTACATCTATTATTTAATAATTAAATTCAAAATTCAAAATCTCATTTAGATCTAGATTTTTTGATCCCAGAGCATGTCGGGTGCTAGTGTCGATGGTTATTTCATGCACCAACTGTATGTGGAAGACAAGGGCACTCAATATTGATAGGTGTGTCGAGCACTAACCTTAAGAAAAGGAGAACTAGGTGTTCAAATAGTCGCATTCCTCATGTACGCCTCACAAACTAATTGACTGCCTAGCACTCATTGATTACGCTACTTTCCAAAATCTCATTGCAGTGTCACCATCTCATAGGCCCTACAAAAGCCTCAGGGGAAGCCTCAGTTAATCATGTGAACGTTGTGTGATCATCATTCTCGCATGAAGTCTTATCTCAGAGTTACGAATGTACGAGCACGAGTACAACGAGTGGAACAAACAAAATAAACAAAATGAGATGTTTCACCCATGTTGACAGATAAAAAACGAAATTATAAACCACAATTAAATTAACCATTCTAATTAATAATTTTATACAAATATTGTGTATATGCATTCTTAGCAATGCATATAACACATATCACACATCAGATATAAGAATGGATTTTAATCAACCTGAAAAACAAAAACTATTTTGTTATAACACATAAAATTTGTTTTTTTTTATTTATTTGGAAAATTTGGTTTAACTTGCATGATACCTAAGCTCATGAGAAAATGCTATAAGATTCCCACTAAAAAGCTTGCATGGCCACACATAAGCGGCTCAGGTGGACACTTTTTGAAACAATGTTGTTAAGAGTAAAAATATTTGTTAAAACAAAATAAAAGCAACTGAAATAATCGTGGCAACCAAGACTTTACACAAAAAGATAATCATGTTTGAATACCTTAAACTAATAAATGAAAAATTAAGAGAGAAATTAATGAATATTTGTGTTTGCATGAGAGATCTCTAACTTCAACTTTATTATATGATGTGTGCAAATCACAAGCGCACAATTGTGTCGTCAAGCAATAAAAAGAGCGAATCTATAGGGACGGGTGACTGAATACTAGCTTACTAATCAAACTTAGTTGTCCAAACAAAATCAGTGGTGTAGAGTGTCACGAACGCGAAAATCAATGACTAAATTGAAAAGAGAAAAGAGGGAGAAAGACGACTAGCTCAAGAAGGCAGTAAAGACAGTAGAGAGCAACGATGATCCAATCAGAAAAAATAGATGTAAGCAGTAGAAATGCAGTAAACAGCAGTAGAGAGGCAGAAAAGGTGCAGTCAGAGAAAGTAATTCTAGGATTTCGATTTCACCACATTATTAGTAAACACTTGATCTATGTTTGAATTCCTATCCTCAATGTTGGCTTGTGTAGGTAGACTATCCTAAGTATCCTGTGTGAACTTTTGAAATTGTACCGGCGTACCAATCTCAATTATCGCCTACTTTCGGAATTGTCGAAATTAGAGATCATAACCTAAGAGGACCCTATCACAAGATCCCACGACCCCTAAATGACCACTCTCCTACTATGTGACGATGAATTAGGATTGATCCATAAACTCGCTAACAACCTAGAGTTCCTCGCGACATGCCGATCTACTTTCATAGCCGATTCTCTGCGTCTCGGTTTTCTATGGGTTGGAGGATTAGATTCTCCTTTCGATTCATCCCCAATTCCTCGTGGGATACGAATCTCATTTTTTTGACATCGAGATCGTGTTAACATGGTAAATCGGACCACAATTCAATATATTATAGAATATGAATTATCAAACATGCATAAATCAATAAAACGTGTTCACATCTCAAAAAGCTACTCCCTAATCCTAGAATTCAGAATTTACTCCATAGAGACAGGGTTACAATCACAAATCATGATCAAATCACAAAATTCGATTACAAGTTCAGAAATTGAATAGAAAAGTTTAGGCTCGATGTGTTCAATCTTCCTCCTAGTTGCTCTCGATCTTTCCTTGAAGTGTAGGCGGCAGTGGATCGGTTGGAGATCGCCTCCTGAAGCTTCCTTGGGGCCCTTGGATGGCTTCCCTTGGACGGCCTTAGGTCAAGATCCAACACCTTAAATAGGCGCAGGATCGGATGCTCGACACGTGTCGGGTGCGCTGACTTCATAACGGGGGAGGCCATGGGTCGTGCCCGCAGGTAAGGGCGCCCGTGGTCGCTGAGGTGGCTGGAGCATGGTCCGTGTCGCTGCACGGGCCCTCTAGTTTGGACATTGGAGCATGGCCCATGCCGGCTGGCATGAGCACCCATGACAAGGGTGCAGAGCCTCCAAACTTGATCTTCAATCCCCTTTTCCGCTCTGTTTTGCACCCTATTACAAAAAAATATACGAAAGCAGTCCTCCGAAATAAAATTATATTAAAATAAAGCATAAAGATATAATATCGTGAAATTTTTCCATGCAAAGTAGGTCGAAAAATGCGCTAAAACATAACAAAAATCCTATACAAAGCACGCACATCAAAATCCCCCAGATCAAACCTTTACTTGTCCTTAAGCAAACACTAATCTAAAATGCATGTGAATGACTCTCTTCCAAACTTCAAAAAACTCATCTAATCTTATCAAAGAGTATAATTTCAAGCGAAGACATTCAATCTATTTCACCAAACATACAAGCCAGTTATGTGAACAGTGCGTGGTTTATTCCTAAGGTTTCAAATTCCCGTCTAGTCAAGTCGTCATTCAATTGTGTTCCTAGAGTTTTCAGCGCTAAGCACTTAACTTGCCACACACGAGGTTCGTCCACTCTTCCCAACACAAAGTTTCAAAAGCAATCTCGGTATTGAGAGAAATGGATAAGTGTTTTCCAATAACCTAACTCAATTTCAAAGGGGCATCTTATCCTTTCCACGCATGACAACTATTTTCTATCCCATTATTGCTACTCTTTGCTTTACCATTTTCTTTTTTCTTTCACACAACTATTTCATTGCATCTCTTTTTTTTTCATTTTCTTCTCTTTGCTCTTCTCATAGGATTTTTAATTTTTCCAAATAGGCCGTCACAACCCAAGAATAATCCAGTAATTAAGATGTTGGGAAAAAAATCACCTATGGTCACCATAGTACTAGTCCAATCAAATGAATCATAACTATCGTACTAAATCCATCTTTTAGAACAAATATGAGTGAAGTGTAATGATTAACTCACAAGACTGTTAGAATATTGTAAATATAGCTAGGGATAATTTGATGTATCCTAATTTATATTTACCTAAAATACAAATTAGTCCTTAGAATAGAATCCTGATTTATTTCCTAGAATAGAGTTCTAATTGTTTCTTAGAATAGGTTCTAACTTTGTATATAAATAGGGCTTATATCTTGTAATATTTGATGAGAGGAATTCTAAGATATAAGGCCTATTTATATACAAAATTAAGACCTATTCTAAGAAATAATTAGAACTCTATTCTAAGAAATAAATCAGGATTCTATTCTAAGGACTAATTTGTATTTTAGGTAAAATACAAATTAGGATACATCAAATTATCCCTAGCTATATTTACAATATTCTAACTCTCCCCCTCAAGCTAGAGAATATAAATCATATGCACCCAGCTTGTTACATATGTAGTCAATTCGGGACTCTCTAAGTGACTTAGTGAATATATCTATTAGTTGATCATGTGAGTTGACATAACTAGTAGATATTTCTCCAGATACAACTTTCTCTCTAACAAAGTGACAGTTGATTTCAATATGCTTTGTCCTCTCATGAAAACTGGATTTGAGGCGATATACATAGCGGCCTGGTTGTCACATATAAGTGGCATTTATGTAATCTCTCCAAATCTTAGTTCCTGAAGCAACTGTTTGAACCATATAAACTCTTGACTAGCTATGGCCATAGCTCGATACTCTGCCTCTGTACTGCATCTTGCTACAACATTTTGCTTTTTGCTTTTCCAAGAAATAAGATTATCTTCGACAAATTTACAAAACCCAAAAATAGATCTCCTATCAGTGGGAGACTTGCCCAATCTGCATCAGAATACCCTATGACTCGAGTATGTCCTTTGTCTCCGTACAAAAGACCCTTTCCTGGAGCGCCTCTGATATATTGAATAATGCGGATCACAGTATCCCAATGTTCCTTGCATGGAGAGTTGAGAACTGACTTATTACACTTACTGCAAATGAGATGTCTGGACGAATAATAGCAAGATAGTTTAGTTTCCTTACTAATCACCTGTATCGTTCAGGATTTGAAAGAGGAGACGCCACTGCCGAACCAACAAGAGAGGGCCGGTGAAGCCGATATAGGCCATGAGACTCACATCCGAAGCCAATCATTCTCCCCGTACTCCGGTCTTGTAAGGAAACAGAAGTTTTAGTAAAAGAGATGACACAATCACGAGACCAAATAAGTTGACTTATTGATAACAAATTAAAGGAAGCTCCGGGAACATAAAGAACATTATGAATAGGGAGAGAAGGAGAAGGATGAACAATACCAACACCCTGAGACTGAGTTTGAGAATCATTTGCCATGGTGACAAAGGGTAAATAACCGGAAGTAGTGAGAGAAGAAAAAAGAGATTTATTATCAGTGACATGATCGGTAGCCCCAAAATCAAGAACTCAGGGATCCGAAGATCGAGATATGCCAGCAAAGGAATTACCAGTGTGTGCAATGACAGCAGTGGAATTAGAAGCCTATCGATCCTCATACCATTTCAGAAAGTCGTCATAGGAAGGCGGTGGGGTCGGATCCGGTGGCAACTGTGAAGTGGAAGCTGAAGAAGTGACAGAACTCTGGACGATCTGAGCAACACGAGGGGGTCGAGCATGTAGACTCCAACATTTATCAATCGCGTGTCCTGGTCGATGGCAGTGATCACACCAAGGATGTCCTTTGCCACCCTTACGGGGTGGAGGTCTGGTATTGCTTCGAGAGACCAAAGCTAATGAGTCAACAGAAACGGAAGGAGGTAACGTCAAAACTTTGGCAGGGGCACGAAGGAGAGTCGCCCAGGTACTGTCCATGGTAGCTTCTGTGAGGCTGCCCAGAATTTGATCACAAACATGAGAATAATCTGTGGGCAGACCATATAAAACCAGAGACATAAAAAATTTCTTCCGATTTTCATACTCTGCAACAGGAGTGGCCGTAGGTGGAAGCAGTTCATTGAAGTCACAAAGAAGGCTAGAGACTGAATCCAGATAAGTTGACATAGAATCCTTAATCTGATGGGCACTGAGGATGTTCATGAGATCTTCACAAACTTGATAGAGTCGCCAAGAGGTATTTGTAAAGAGTTGTTGAGCCTGTGTCCAAACAGCTTTGCAGGTTTTGTGAATGCGGAAGACATCCCTAAAGATAGATGGATTGTGGCTCGGATAATAGAACACAATTGAGCCCAATTTTTTCACAGAGGACTATCGGTGACTTGAGCATCCTTTTCGGTTTGGGTGAGATGTGTCTCATAACCCTGTCCAACAAGTCAAAGCTCAATGTGAGAGGCCTAAGAGGAGTAGTTCTTACCATCTAACTGCTCAGAAGAGAGCGGTGCAGTGATTGGTTGGTAATGATTGAGATATCTAGCTTTGGAGTGCCAGAGGTAGCCATTAATCAGTTTTGGGTTGTTGAGAGGTTGTCGACGTCAGAATAGACACCAGAATACGCACGCATCAGAGGAGCCTTCAGTGTTCGACGGAGGAAAGCACACGGCCTGTGACGGTGTGTAGGAAGAAGCCTTCAGCGCACCTGAAGATGGAGGTCGCGAGTCGAGGAAGAAAAGGAAGGGTGCCTTGTGCGAGCAGGTCGTGGGGAGCACGCGATCGGGTGCAAAGAGATCGCGATCATGTGTAGAGAGCGACGCGTTGCCGGAGCTCGCGACGCGTGTAGGAGATGAACAGCAGCTTCGGCTTCTCTAGAGAACAACAGCGTCGTGTGCAGGAGAAGAACAACAGTGTCGCGAGGAAGAACAACAGCGTCACGTGGAGAGAGAGGAAAAGAGAAACGGATCAGCCAAGATTTAGGGCAAAAGAGAATTTAGGATAAAAGAAAAAAAACTTAAACCTTGTGCTCAGATACCATGTTAAAGAATTTCTCTCATCAAATATTACAAGATATATGTCCTATTTATATACAAAGTTAGGACCTATTTTAAGAAATAATTAGAACTCTATTCTAGGAAATAAATCAGGATTCTATTCTAAGGACTAATTTGTATTTTAGATAAAATATAAATTAGGATAAATCAAATTATCCCTAGCTATATTTACAATATTCTAACATAGACATAATGTGAAACAATAATAGACTCAACAACGCTTCTATGAAATTCTACTATAAGATAGAAGACATGAGTCACCAAAAATTTTAAAGGATACATTCACATGGTATCATTAAACACTAATCATGTAAATCATGTTTCAAAGGGCAACTAATGCATATTATGCTTCACAACAATAGACTCAACAACGCTTCTATGAAATTCTACAATAAGATAGGAAGACATGAGTCACCAAAATTTTACAGGATACATTCACATGGTATCATCAAACACTAATCATGTAAATCATATTTCAAAGGACAACTCAATGCATATTATGTTTCTTCTCAAATTCAAACATTAACAAGTCTAAACAATTCTAACAATAAACCAACAACGAAATCATACTTAAGAAAAAAGAAAAACGCCTAAAGCAGGTATCACCAAACCATATTTACAAGGAAAGACTCACCATGAACCTCAAAGTGGAAGTGGAGAAGGAAAGAGGGGTAAGCAGCCCCTTGGCCACTCCTTGAGCCTTGGTAGTTGTACTGACGGTGCCAAACATATACTTGCTTAGTTTGAGCGGTTGTCGTCTCCTCCTTTTCACGGTGACCTTGTTCCTATTGCCACTGCTCCTTTTATTCACTCATGAATTCTCTCATTTCACCCTGAAATTTTCTTTGATCTTCCCACTCAACTGCCTATTCTTCTCTTATCCTTGCCTCAGCTTGGAAGTATGACTCAGCCTCGTGATGATGTGCTCCACCTCGTGATGATATGCTCCACCTCATTTCACCCTCTGGAAGTGCCCGTGGAAACCCTCCAATCCATTGGTCCAAGCCCCTCCTTGTTGCTCCATGTATCGTCTCATTGCAACTTGTTCTGCATGGATACCATCAATACTAGAGCGAAATCAGAAAAAACATATGTATGTGGTCCCGTGGAGTACCCAAAGTTAAGGACCAACAGGCTTAGTGTGTAGCTAGCTATCCATGGGCTTAGTGTGTAGCTATCTATCCATGAGCGATCCCTCTCTATCTGAGTGTATCACAAGGGCGTGAGGTCTCTTAGCGGGGGGCATGTGTGGCTCCCTGGACTGAGGGATTGGTGGAACTCGTGCTAACCTCCAATTTTCAGAGTTGGTTATGGTGGTGTATTCAATGTTGGGCAATCTAAAGGGCCTCGATCTTTACGTATAAACCCGAACGAATCCCCATCATGGACAATCATCATAGAGGCTACACACGTCCCAATGTCAATACAACAATGCCCCTCTATGAATCTAATCTGCTTAAATCATAGCCCAAGTATTGAGCTATGTGAGTAATATACCCACCAATCATAATAGTCCCAGTGGCAACCTTCCCAAGCTTGAGCAAATGCCTAACACAATGAGATCCATAATCTATAATCCCCCCATGCAATATAGTCCACAGTCACATAAGTTCACTAAGTCTCACCACCCCTTCACTATTCTCATTTTCAAAAATACTATTTACCATCACCCTATGCATGTACTAGATCGTAGGTTTTGGAGGTGTGAGGCTTTAGCACTCGAGGGTTCATAACCATCTTCCCCCGTTATTTCCCTCCAAAAGGTAGTGGTGTTAAAATCCCTGTGCACCCTTATCTCCCCTCCAGTAGGAAGTCCAAATCGACAATTAAATTGCTTTAAGATCCATTGATACTCATCATTAAACATCCTAAACTTGATCAAACTCTCTATATAATTTTTCCCCGTTAGGACCCTAGTATCCAATAAACTCAAGAATTCTAGTGTGGTCCGGCGTAAGTGGGAAATCATATACTCATCAACTCATCCCAACTAACTTTGCTGATCAACCAATTCATATCATCCTTAATGCCTAGGGCCTCCATCACATGATCATCTATATATCTAGTGGGTGCAATCCTTCATTTAACAAGTATATCAAAACATGCCTTTGAACCTTGTCGTGAAAAATGATACCGTAAGGGTTGTTACCTTTGTCGTGTGCCCTTTCCCCTGCTTTCTCCTTTCCTTTTTCTTTCGGAGTGGAAGCTTCTCCGTTCCATGATCTCTTCATGATCACTTCGAACTTGGGGTGAGGAAATGGAATTCAAGCTTAAGAAGGAAGTGGGTTCTTGAGAGGAAATGAGTGGAGAAGAAAGTTTAAGACTTGAGGAAGTGGATCTAGGACTTGAGGAAGAGGTTTGGAGGAAGGAGGTGAAGAGACTTGGATGAGCATGGGCGAGGACGGGTGTGGGAAGCTAGGGCACGAGCGAAGAGTTTAAATAGGGTCGGCGCGACACGACCCGTGTTGACGCGCACGGGAGACACGACCCATGCTAGCGGGCACGGGCACCTGTGGTGCTTCGACCGAACTGAACACAGGTCGTGCTAGTGAGCACGACCACCATGCGGCATGCACCGAATTGAACATGAGTCATGCTGGTGAGCACGACCGCCTGTGTCAACCCCCAAACTTTGAGTTTAACTCCAACTTCATTTGATGACCTGCAAAATCAAACAACTTGATTAAAACTACAAAACAAAGTTCAATAAAAGAAAAAGGTAAAATTTAAGGAATGAAACGCTTGGGTTGCCTCCCAAGAAGTGCTTGTTTAAGGTCATTAGCTCGACCCCTTCTTGAAACTCAACTTGGAGCCTTAGCTTTGAGGGGATTCCTTCCCCTCCTCTAAGTGATCCAAACTTGAAAGTGTCTTCTCTTGGTTGAGCTATAGTTGGAATGATGTACTTGTTGTGCTTTGGAGGTTCTATATTTGGCTTCGTATCTGGAGGCCTTTCAAAGTATCCCTCCAGATGATCTGAGTCTCCTTCCTCTCCCTTGCATTCTCCATGGAGATCGCTCGATAGTTTGGAGAGGTCGAATTCAAGCTTGTTGCTCCCCACCGCAAAGGAGAATTTGTGATTCTTTACATTAATAATCACACCTACAGTGGCTAGGAAAGGTCTCCCAAGGATAACAGGGATGCAAAATCCTCTTCCATTTCTAATACCACGAAGTCAGTCGGCATGACTATTCCTCCAATTTGCATTGGGGCATCCTCCAAAATCCCCAAAGGGTGCGGCAAGAGTGGTCTGCCAACTGTAAGGTCATTGTGGTGAGCTTGAGGTCCTCAGACCTAACCTTTTGCACATTGAGAATGACATTAAACTGACACTCACAAATCACAAAAAGCCTTACTTTTCTTCTTGTCATTGATTAAGCATGGGATGAAGAAGCTTCCTAGATCTTTCAATTTCAGAGGATGCTCATTTTGGTTGTAGTCGATGATTCAATCAACTTGTGTATCGACTCAACTAGTGAGTTCACTCAATATCTTCTAATCGCAAACACAATTTTCTATTTGGAGCGGAATCAACTGAGCTATCAATTGAGGTGAGTTATGTTGACTGGTAGTCAACCATATCCCTGATAGAAGCTAGAAGAAGACCGTCAATTTGGTAGAGAAAGGAAACAAGCAGTAGAGCTTACGTGATAAAGCAATTCAATCGACTAGAGCAGATTGAATCTATCAAAGTATTCATTGTCAGTAAACGGCTCACATGGTCCATTGCTCACTTAGCTTAATTTATAGTTTATTGTTTAAGCATAAGGTTTCTTCCTTCAAGCTTCATAATTGATTCAAGTTTTTTCTTTTGTACTTATTGATTTCATCCTTATAAGAAACAATTGTAAGAGGTTTCTCCACCTCCGAATGGAGAAATTATAATGGAATTCGAAGGATGACTTAACTTATGAGTTGTAAGCTATAAAGTAAGAATTGGAGATATTGAACCACGTAAAAGAATCTTGTTACCATTGTCTAGCTTTCTTATTGTAGTATTTTTGTTTTCACTGTGCAACTGACACTAACTTTTAGTTAAAGATTGTCAATTTCAGCGATAGCTTATGGCTATTCACCCCCTTTGACTGTCACATGAAAAATCATAAGCTTACACTAACAAGTAATGGTGCAAGATAAAAAAAAATAGTATTGGCTTGCAATTCATTGGATCTTCTTGCTTGGAAAACTGAATGTAGTTCCATAATATAATTTGAAATTCAGATGCAAAATTATTCATGCTTATAAAGATCAAGTGGAAATAAGATAAAAAAAATGGTATAAAAATATCAGTTGAGCATGAGAAAATAGAGAATATGCATGGAGAAAGTTTTTTCCCTTACTTGGAGAGCATGATCAACTCGACCATCTTCACTATCAGTTAGCTTTTCCATCATGATGGAACCATATGATCTCTCATTTTCTTTGCAGGCATCTAAGGTATCTACAATGAATGAATTACTAATTAGAGTCTTTCCTACAAACTCTAAAAGTCAAAAGCATCTTGAAAATATGTCCAAGAACGCATCATCATTTACCTTTATTCTTATCCTTGTTCTGGGATTGAAACATGCTAACTATGTTAACCTATTTAAAGGAGTATACCAATAAAATTGTCTCAGTATACACCTTAAAGTGGTTAGATATTTAACATATATGGTACTTGCACAAGTAACGAAGTTAAAAAGGAATAAAAGTGCATTAAAATAATCAGACTAAAGTAACCAAGTACCCTCAGAGAATTTATCTGATTCTTCAAAATTTGAGAATGCATAGCTACTTCCTCTGCAAATTCCTACAAGCGAATCAAGAAAATAAGACATCTGAAAGAGATTGTTACAACACACGAAGCACTTGATCCTTGACAAGAGTTAGCAAGCATATCTTGCCTGAAATCCAGTATGCAACCGCTTCCCACCTCTATGGTAAGGAATAATAACAGGACGGCGGCAAACGTACTCCTTGCAGATCAATGGTTCTACTCTGTGTGAAAGCACAGCATAGACTCATCAAATATTTCTCACTTCAAAATAGATGTTCATATTTTAGCAGAAACAGAAGTTAATAGGTAAGAATATTAACTAGCTTAATTAGCTATTCATAAACCACATTCAATGCAACAATATTCTATCAATATAGGGAAGAGTCATTAGGAAGTATTGGGCAGACCTGTATGCTACAGGATCAAAAGGATGAAAAATGTTCAACATTTGTCTACAGGCAGGAATTTCTTCAGTTATCTTCTCATCCTGCCAATAATTTTTCCCCCTGCCTACAGGAAATAAATCTAGCCTTTATTTAATGAACAAAGAAGCAAAAGATGCACTGATATGATATCAAAGATTTCACAAGTAGAAATAACAAGTGAAGTGTTGTGATGTAACAAAGGCTCCAATAGATTTTGAAAGTAGACCACCAGATTCAATTAGTTAGACGACAAGCAAAATCAATTGGGATGTAGGTGTAAAGGATAGAGGGAGCCAAATGAAACTCTAGTTAATATTTAGAAGTGGTTCAAGGGATCTAAATTCTAGTGGTATAGTCTTGCATAGAGAGTTGGATGATGAGATCAATGAAGCCAATCATGCAGTTCAAGATTAAAATCAATTGAAAACGCAAGTCCATTATAGTGTAGGACAAGCAAGCAAACTAATCACTATAATAAGTAAAAAAAGTTTTGCAAATAAAATATGCATGAACAATTAGTGAACTTCTCCTAGGTAGTTGGACCTTGTATAGTAAGTAGAGAGCACAAAAGTGCAAATTCCACCAAACTGAAACGCTAAGACAATTTTAAGCTATTGCATTAATGGGCCATTATATACTCCTAAGCCTCGAGGCCTTCAGGAGGCAAACTAAATTCTAGATCATTCACTAACTACAGTAACTACAATGAGGAATAAGAATGTATGAAGGATAAATAGTAAAATTGTGAATATTTTCAATTGGCTATATATATTCATCCTGATCTTTCTGTCTAAGCATTCAAAATGAAAAGCAAGATCCATGTGTTTGGGATGGTATATATAAATAACCATATTATTAATGTTACTCAAATCTCTTGTGATGATGTCAATTAGAGTTTTCTGCAGACTTCATTTACGCCTCTCAATACCTCCCAATCTACCTGAATCAAGATACAATCCTAATTGAATCAATTTAGGTAATTTTGGCATATTCTTAGGATTACACCTAACAATTAACAAATTCTAATATTTTGATGTTATTTTTGTGACACCTCTTATCAATATCAGCATTCTCATTTAACCTTCACCATATCAACTTTTCTATGCCTTGCTTCTTTGCTAACTAACCCATTCAACCTACAAAGACTTAGGTGATCATTCCACAGTTTCATAATACAATTCAAATATTCTGAATGCTCAAGATATATTAGATAATTGTAGAAAGCAAAAGGCAGGTGTCATATTGTTTCACAAATCATATGATGATGACAAATTTTACAGAAAGCAGAGTAAGAGTCATTCAAAAATAAATTCCACAGAAATGCAAAAATTTTGAGGCCATGTTCCTCTGTTTACTCACATGGAAAATACAATAGACAGAATTTGTTGCTTTTTCCATGGAAACAAAAATGGATCATTTCATTTCCACCTAAAATTGAGAAGAAGCCATTGATTTCCACTGATCCCAAACAAACAAAAAAAAAAACCTCTCCTCAATAGTGCAGCAGGTAACCAGAGCTTCGTGGTGTCTCCATGGAGCTAGTCTCAAACAACACCAACAGTATTGAGCAGAGCCCATCTTGAACAGCAATTGGGTGTGATCAAGTTGCATCTTGAGGTGGTGGGGCCCTCCAAACTCTGAGAAAGCCTCCTCCACTGTCTTGATGCAGCCACAAGATTGCCACAGGCTCTAGCTGACTAGCTCCTCGATGCAGAAGGTGTTGACAGTGATAATCGAGTAGACAAACTCATTGAGGCAAACACCCCCATTGCTCCATTTGCGCTGAGACATGACAGTGGCCCCAAGGGCAGAATATCAATGTATCAGACTACTATCAATCAAGTTTGGCAATCAAACAAGACGAGGGCAGACGGTCAAGTGGAGTAATTGGTTATCACCCCTTTACTCTCTTGCTCTAAGTAATCAAGGGTTGAATGGCAAGTTATTCCACCCAAATTCCTTTCCACCATTGATTCCATCGTGAAATTCAATTCATTTTTTTTATTTTATTACAGATAAATATACCCAAGTGAATGAAGAGAAGAAACACTACAAAATGTATCCCAAGTTGTTAAATGCTTATATATTTTATCTAACAAAAGATCTCAGTTGTACAGCTGTTGTACAACCAAAAAAGGCAGGCTAATCTTCATTTTATATTTGTTGGTCCCAATCCAGTCGGCCTAATAGATGACACAAGATAATTACTACATGCTATGAAAGGAAAGTGGTTTTACTAGAATCTTTTCCTAAGAAAGCTCCATTACTGGCTGTCCTACTACAAGAATTCTTAATATCAAATTATCAATTTATCAAATATGAAGTAAAGAACAATGTAAAATCACAATCATCAGCATAGGAAAGGAGGTTCAAGTATTGGAACAATTGCTTGAGTATGTTACCAACACAATGAAGAAAATAAGCCTTATCTGCAAGCCAAAATGAAAAAAGTATAAAATGTGCAACATAAGCTCTGGCTGAAACTCAATCCTAAGTTCAAGGAACTATACTGTAAATAAAGCTAAGTGATACTTCCCAAATCACTGAACTTGAAGTGGCATCTCAATATAGCATGGGACAATAACCAGCATGAGAAGCAAGGCAACATTTATGTTGTATTTTGCATACCTACTCCTATGCGGACATTTCGTAAGGCTAGAAAGACACCAAGAGGTGATCCAACGGCAAAGAATGTATCAACCTGATAGGAAAAGACCAATATATTACTATATGATATATATTAGTAAGTTAAGACAAATAAAAATAGATAATCCAAATGGAAGTGCAAATGCAATGCACAAACTTGTAGAGAAACAAATATCCACATCAACTAGAATAAATATGATAGAAAGAAAAATAGAGCATACAATTTACCTTAAAGTTAAGCTTGGTATATTTGATGTAAGGTGTGTAACTCCTTTTAGCATTGCCCACTTCAGAGGACGTACTAAAAGACTGATTGATAGTTTTGACTAATTTTCCTGCCCAAGTTCACAAAAGTAAAAGACAAAAGAAAAAAAAATAAGATGAAGAATATTAGTGAGAGAGGGCTTAACATTCACAACTAAAAGTTGAGTTTACCTCTCCCATGATAAATTTCATTGCTGGCAGAACTTGTGTTTGTCCTACAGTAAGTTGTTGAGTGATGGAGCTTTTCTAGTTCTGTAATTTTTGTTCTAAGGGATTTCACCTGTTGAACATATTTTTTATTATCTAAAGGGAATAGTCAAAAAACAAAATTTAGACAAGAATTTCTAGTTTCAGCTAGAAGACATGATGAATAGAAATATGCTATTTTTATCAAGTTCATAATATTAGAAGAATGGACACCTCTTCCTCCAGGTGAAAGATTTTGCTGTCCATATCAACTTTGTCTCCAGTTTGAAACCTAGCATCTCTGATTGCAGCAGCATCTGAATCCACACTAGTTTTCAGAACCCCAGTAGAACTTTCCCCGCCTTCACACACAAATTCAGCAGAAGAGTTTTCACCTATTGATCAGTTTTTTTTAGAAAAACATATAGCCATATATTTACCCTTGAAATATAGGTGATCAAGATCATCAAATTCCTCTTCAGGGTCCATAATATCATCATTGTCTGAAAACACCTCCTGCATGTCTTTAGCGTGAATGTGATCTTCACTGATAGAAAGATCTTGAGTACCATGATTAAAAGTGCTATATGGATTCGAAATGAAACTGTCCTTTAAAGTTTCATGGGGTAATGGATCTGAGGCTGATCTTGTATTAGTGCTGTTATTCTCATATTTCATGGAAACATTAGATTCAGTGGGTTGACAAGAAGCATCAACCTTAGACTCATTCACAAGTACAATGTCCATACAGTGCAGTGCAGAAGAAACCTCTTGATGGCAAAGGATATCATAAGAAAGTACACTTCCTAATGAGTGGCCATACAAAGAAACCTGCACAATTTTTGTGTTAGTTTTGAGGCTCCACTAAGCAGATAGCATTGCTGATAAACAGAAGTATGAGTATATACTTATTTAGTGAAAACTTCACCACCTACCTTACCGTCATAACCAGGATTTCGCTTAAGAAATTTTGAATATAATCGATTTAACTGATTAGACACCTGAAAATAACAGATAAACCTCTTAAGTCAAAGAGTTTCCAATATAAAAAAAATAACTAATCGCTTTAGGATATAGTAGAGTTTTCACATTCAAATGCTTCTCAATAAAATTTGGCTGAAATAATAAATATGACATGTTCTTAAGAAACATAATACTAAATGTCTTATCCAGTATAATGGGCAAGAGGGAGACAAGGCTGAACATCAGAATAACATCACATTTACAGAAACTGAGGGTATCTTGCATCCCATTAGGACTTTCTAGCATTTTGATTAATAGTAAGTTTGTCAGTATTTGATGGATGGACAATATTAAATTTTGATTAATATTAAGTTTGTCAGAAACTGAGGGTAATTTAATCAATTACTCAAAATGGACAATATTAAATTTAAGGATGCAGTTTGTCAGTATTTGATGCACACATGGAATGTCATTTAAGACTCATGCGAAAACTAGACATAGTGACAAATGGTTTCCATCAAAATTGGCCAATAGCATATGGTTCGCCCATGCTAAATCAATATTAGCATAGGTTGTTCCATTCTTTCTCAAGAATTTGAGCATCTCCAAAGCTACAATTAACACTAGAAAATGGATGGAATCAATTAGAATTCAATCAAATTGGTAAGCAAATTGGACAGAAATATTAGCAAGGGAAAGAGAGTCTATGCATCACTTGTTCACGTAAAAAGTTTCTAAATCTTTCCCAAGGTTAAGATATACCACAAGCTCAAGAAGCGTCATGTCGCTTGCTAGACCTAATGCCTCGTCCATCACTATTGCTCATTGTTGATTGTGAGAGGGTATTAAGGGCCAAGAGAGGACACAATAACTTCTTTCAATCAATAGTGAAGTTAAAGCTTCCTCTCCTTTTAGTAAAATCTGAAGTAATTAAATCAATTGAATCATATAGCATGGAATGTCAAACAATAATATGATTTCCAAAATTATTACTAATCATAGTTATTTAAAGCGCAAGCACCCAAAAGCATATAGGTGCTATGGGACCTGAGGCGCACGACACAAAATGAGGCACATGCCTTAACGAAGTAAGACACTCTGGATATAAATTTTTACAATTCAAATATATATAGGGAATTTCTGCTAAAATATTTCACTAACAAAGCTATCGTCCATAAAATATTAAAGAATATTGTAAATATAAAATTCACTTGCAAATAAATACATTATACCACATAATTCAAATTAAAAAACTTTAAATATTTAAATCATCAAAATCTTCATCTTTGTCCTCAATCATATCATTATCATCATGACCAAATGTTTCAAATTTGTATAGCTGAAACTTTCCTCAGGCCGATTTCTTCATCAATAAGTTGACTTGTAGAAAATCTTCTTTTAGTTCCTTTTGATGTAGCTGCCCTTACTTATTTTGAAGAAGATGAAACTCAAAATTTAAAATTGTAGACATCTTCACCAACTCCAAAAGTTTGTGTGACTTTACTCCAAGTCAAATTGTCATCCTTAAATGCTAAATCATTATCTTCGTGTCAGTGTTATCATTCAATCCCCTATCAACCATTCATTACTTCGTGTCAGTGTTATCATCCACTCCAAGTCACACATATCATATCGACACCTCCAAGCCCCATTATACTTAATAAAAATAAAATCATTTGGTCTTTTTTTACTTCAACCTATTTCTTCTTTTGGAATAAAACTTCATAAAAAACAAAAAAAATATAAATTTATTTTTTTATAAATTTATTTAATATTTTCTTAAATATTTATACTTACATGTAAGTTCAAAAAAAACTCCGGTTTCATTCACAAGCAGAAAAACAAGTGTCGCGTGCATGCTAAGTAATTAATTAAGAGTATTAAAGGTATGGACTGAGCTTTAAAAAGTTTATTTTGGTCCTGTATGTCTCACTTCAATGAGGCACGCACCTCAAGCGCTCTTGTTGCCTTTCACAAGGTACGCGCTTAAGGCAACCAGGCACAAGAGGCTCGCGACCTTTGCTCCTTTAATAACTATGTTACCAATCTAGTGATAAATGCAATATAAATATTAATATTGATGATTTTATTATCGATTATAGTGTATTTTTATTATTACAACTCTATAGTAAAATACTATTAATTCTTATCACAAATCTAAAAGATCTAATGTGCAAAATTATAATACGATCCTATCAAATAATGTTAATCATGAATTATTAATGAGATGATCATATATCATGTGCTATTAATCTAAACTTATTAATTTTATGATATTTAATAAGCATCTTCCTTAAGATTTTTTAACATTTCTTCTAGTCTCATGTGTGAACCAATTTCATTTTAGTGCTTTCATCTTTTACTTTTCAAACTGATTTTGATTATATTTTTTTTATTAAAAGTGTATATACACACACACGCGGGCGCGATGGTGCCAATGTATAATGTAGGCCAAGGTTAGCTACTCATGTATGATGGAGTGTCAAATCAAAGTAAATGTCCAATGATCATACACATGTACTTGTATTTAACTTAATACTAACTTAGCATCAAGACTAACACCCTCAAATATACTACAATTCCTTGCCCTCCATACAAATGAATCATGGACGACATGGCAAGATGTCGAGCCTTCATCAAGTTGTTGGTCCCATGGAAGTGCTGCTTGAAAACTTCGAGCATCCTTCGATATGTGGGCATCTCCTAATCCATATGAAACCACCATTTGATCTTCATCCATAGCACTTTGATTGGTCGACATTTGAAAAACACATACTCCTAAGTCTCCTCCATCAGTCCACAGAAGGTGTGCCTCTTGTCCTCCAAATAATTTAGTCTGTCGCGCATGGGCAGCCTTATGTGTGTCAATATCCATAGTGTAAATACATGACTCGGCTGTAAGTATCTTTTCTACAACGTACTCACCCAAGGCGCCTTGTTTGAACCTCTCTAGAATGATCATAAGCACTTTTAACACCACACTTTGTCTGGTAACCTCTAACCTGCAACCCCTTGAGTACCAACCGATACTAAGATATTGTCCCGAATCAATAGGAGTGTCTTTATCAATGGAGAGTTTGTGTGTTTGGCTTGCCACTGCTACAGGTTAACCTACCTGAGGTATGTATGGCGTACCCATATAATTCATAGCGTGTCCTGCTTCTCTTGGATCTGCCATAATACTCTAGCTAATAGTGCAAGTCTCTGAGGCTAATTCCTCCCTCTTCCTTAGGCCTACATAATTCTTTCCATGCAATTAGAGGGTGCTTGGTTATCCACATAAACTCCCTGTAAAGGTTGTAGGTTTATGACACCATATGGCAATGGGAGGGTAGACATCCACTAGCACTCCACCCCTTGCATGACTAAGGCAATGAGTTGAGCTTTTCCTACATAAAAGAGTGTTCTTCGGCCAAGAGTTAAGATTCCTTATCAGTGAATCCATTAGTGGACTGTAATCCCGAAGCTTCACTAAGATCAGGGAGATCCCAATGAATCATTTGGCCACAAGACGAGCTTTATACCTTTTAAGAAAACTATTAGTACAATACTAAGACGGAAGACCATTTTGAACCCGCAATATTCATTAAGGGGTGTAAGGAACTAAGCTCCATGTCCCATTATGAAGTAGAGCATCAAATTTCGTAGTTATCACAGCACGCCAATTTAGATCTTTGAGTAAAACATGTTGCCTTAGTAGGTTTAGAAGAGATCAATAGAGCTCGTGGAAGGCAATATCGAGTGGCTATTGGTGGGCATTATGCATAGACATTACTTAAAGGAAGTATGCATCGAGGAGCATCTTCATCAGAGTCACTTGTAGAAGAGGCTGAGGAAGTGGGTTAAGATTGTGAAGATGCGATACGTGGCACATTCGACGAAGGAAGTTAATCATTTTCTTGATCAGATGATGCAATGTAGGAATTAAAAGGTAACTTATGACTTTAAACATCCATGCAGGCCCTACATGAACGAGACGGGGAGGAGGTAAAGAAAGTAGGTAAACCACATTGATTAATGATCGACTAAATAATACAAAGAAAAGTATGACCGAGTCGAGCATACCAAGCTGGTTTATTTGTGCGTTCACCAATAAAGGTTTTGATTAAAGAACTATGAAGAAAGTAGAGATCATTTTTTATTCCAGTCAGTGTTGTAAAACTCGGCCTGGGCGGGCGCCTAGGCGCCGCCTAGGCGCCAATCGGCCCCCAGCCGCCCCGATTTTGTGCGAATCGGCACGATTGTGGCGGGTGGCCGCCTAGGCGGCGCCTAGGCGGCCTGGGCGGCGACTAGGCGGCCTGGGCGGCGACTAGGCGGCCTGGGCGGCGACTAGGTGGCCTGGGCGGCCTAGGCGCCGCCCAGGTCAGTTTTTTAAAAAATTTTTTAAAGAAATTTGATATAAAATTATAGAAAAGTGGGATTCGAGGAGAAATATGGTTAGCTTATTTCTGGTTTCCTAATAATTACAGCAAATCAAATCAAATCTGGTTAGCTTATTGAAGCTTAAGGAGGAATATGGTTAGCTTATGGATAACCTTTATGACTTGGATCTGTTTATAGTATTACCAAAAATACTATATACCAAAAATACTATATGCCAAATACTATATGACTTGGAATAGTACTATAAACAGTAAAAACGCCTAGGCCCCGCCTAGGCCCCGCCGAGGCCGCCTAGGCGCTAGGCGGTAGTCCTCCGCCCGACTGCCGCCTAGCGATTTTTACAACCTTGATTCCAGTATGAATCAAAGTAGTATTTGTTCCTCCATCTTTGATAAATTTGTTCCTCCATCTTTGATAAAGAATGATTATGATGAAATTCAAAAAAGACATTATTATCAAGACAAAATTGACGTGGAAAGTAAATTTTTGATAATAGATGGAATATGAAAGATATTGCACATGTGAAAAGTTTGATTAGATAATTGAATGTATGTGTTTCCAAAATTAGCAATTTGCAAATTTAAGTCATCGCCTACTTGCACCATATCTGAACCATAATACGACATTACTTCCAAAAGAATGTTATAGTTTGGTGTAACATGATTTGCTTCATTATCAATATACCAATCAGTAGATGAAAACTTATGTGATTTACCAAGTGTAGGCACAGACAAGAGACGGACTTGTGAAATAGTTGTTTGTCTTACCACCAACAAAATTTAAATTTAATCTTTTAGGACATTGAATACCAATATATCCAAGTCCGAGACAAATTTGACATCTTCTTTGACTATATACCTATCAAATCTTCTAGGGCAATGACTATCACAATGACCAAGATGCGTCAGATTGGATATTCTTCTAAACTTCGCTTTTCACCACCTTGACGTTGTTGATTATTCGACATCTAAATAAATAATTGACTCTAGCGATGATGATTGCTTGTTGGGAAAAAAAAGGAAGGCTGCTGGGGAGAAAGAGGTTGCCGGTTGCTGGGAAAAAAAAAAAGAGGCTGGAAAAAAGGTGGCTGAATCTGGGTGATATTGGAAATGAGGAACAGGAAAGACACCGTTTATTCTTGCTGGAAATAGGAAGGAGAGAGGGTTGTCATTGCGGCAGCTAGGCTTCTTGCTGGAAAAACAGCAAGATTAAAAGAGTACTTATGCTGGTTGCTGGAGGAGGAGGAAAGAGCTGCTGTGAAAACAAGGAGACAGCAAGAAGGATCAGACGTGATAAAAGGGAGGACGGGTTAGAAAGAACCCTAACCCTAGAAACAAGGGGATGAGTTGATGAGAGACCATATAATCCTAATATTGCTACCATTTTATCACCCATGAGTCAAACCATCAAAATATGAAAATTGAAAACTTCCATGAACATTCTTCTAATGAGAAAGTATGGGCTCAAATCCTCAAAGAGATGTGTCAATGAGATAGTTTCAATATCATGCTTGATTGTCAATGCACCATATCAAGGGAAAATTAAAGGTGGAAGGTGTAAAGAGATTAAGAAAAAGAGGAAAAGAAGAAGAAGAAGAGTTAGTTATATATTGAAAGCAAGATTTAAAATATATTTCACATTGAAGTTTCAATTCCAAACTCAAATGATACTAGTTTGGTCTCGTATTATAATAACACTTGGCATTCTTGGCATGTTGAGATGAACTTTGATGATATTATCCCTTTAATACCAATTTACTTAGAAAATTAAAACTATAGCAATTATATAATCATCAAACTAAATTTTATTGCATCATATTATATCAATACCCACCAAGATTTAAAATCTCCAGTCCTATCATGCTGTGTCACATTTTCAATCTTTGACCAAAATGATACAATTTTGAAACTGTATCATATTGTGCCGATACAATTTCGCTACCTAATTAATTGAATTATTAATAATATATTTTATTTACATTTTTTTAGGTAGCTGGTTAAACTAAATGTAATTAGTATATTGAATTTTAGTTTAGGGTTAAATAAAGCTTATCAACTAGATATGGTGATTAAGATCAATTGCATTCAAACCGAACACAATTACACAATTTGAATTTATTTTGATCTATTTAAAATCAAATTAATATGTAGAATAGGGTAGTTGTATTTTTATAAGGTTAGGAATTTTTTTCGCTTTTTCCCTCCAACCTATGACGATGTAGTCATAGTCGGTCCCAAGCCCATATAAAGAAGGAGGGTTGCGTTAGGTTGTCAGCCAACATAAAAAACTATGACAAATATTCAATGAAGGGATTCATTAAACTATTATGCCAATGCTAGGATGTTCCCCGGAAGGAACGCGTTGCAAGGTTCGACAATAACGTCTCGACAAGGACGGCTAAATCTCTAGAACTTGAGTATAGTGCTAAATATGCAAGGGTTCGCATTGCAGGATCTGACTGTAACGTCTCGACAAGGACCGCTACATCTCTATGAGAATTTGGGTATAGTATTAAATAGGCAAGAGTTCTCACACTATAAGTGGGATAAGAACAAATATTATAAGAAAAGTAATAGTATGAGATTTGGAACATAAAATATACTAACTCACTGGTAAAACAATAGAGATAGTAGATACAATGATTAAAAGAAAAATTAATATTTTGTGTGTGCAAGAGATAAAATGGGTAGGCGAGAAGGTAAAATTGATAGAGAGCTCGGGTTTAAATTATGGTACATAGGAAAGAGTAAAACAAGAAATGGAGTAAGTATTTTTGTAGATAGTTCTTTAAAAGATGAAGTTATTGGAGTAGTTAGAAAGGGGGATAGAATTATAGCTCTCAAGATAGTAGTGGCGAAAGAAGCTGTGAACGTAATTAGCATATATGCACCTCAAGTAGAATTAGATGAAGAAACCAAATCAAAATTTTGGGACGATTTAGATGAGGTATTACAAAATATTTCGTCAAATAAAATGATTTTAATAGGAGGCGATCTAAATGGACATATCGAAGTGAAAACTGAAGAATATGAGAGGGTACATGGGGGTTATGGGTTTGGAACAAGAAATGAAGAAAGAAAAATTATATTGGATTATGCGATAGCATATGACTTTATACTAGCTAATACATTTTTTAAGAAAAAAAAACACTTGGTCACATTCAAAAGTGAGAATAATAAATCGCAAATTGACTTTTTTATGGTTAGGAAGAGGGATAGGAGGATTTGTAAAGATTGTAAGTTCATCCCTGGAGAAAGCTTAACTACCTAACATAGATTAATAGTGTTGGATATACACCTTAATCATAATATCAATAGAGAAAATGTTAAATATCAAAATTAGAGGAGCCAAAGGGGATAAGAACCAAATGATTATGCTGTTGGTGTAAATAGTTGAAAAAGCGAGGGGCAAATCGCAAATAATGCCCTAGTTATAAGTTTTCCTTTACCTCTGTTTCATCACATGAAAACAGAAACCGCTTGACGCCTTCTTCTCCTTCTCACCTCGCGATCATGCCGAGGTCGTAACCATGCGGTCCAACCGACGTCGTAGCCATGAGGCCCAGCCGATGCCAAGAGTCCACTTTAGAGAACCCTCAACGTCGGTGATCATCTTCTGATTCCCTTCTCTGCGCCGCCGTAACCCTCCTCCACCGCAAACCCTAAAGGCACAAGCCCTTCTCTTCCTTGCGGTTGCCATCTCCACGCGACAATTCACCCTCTCTCCCTCACCCTCATCGATGACCATGGCAGTGCATCACACGGGCGCAGGGTCATCGCCGGCTGGCCTGGGACAAATCACGTCGGACCCAAGCAGAACAGGGGCTGCCGGCTGTTTACCAGGTAAGAATTTACTTGTCCAGTAATTCTTTTCGTTGGTCCGAGCATGAATTGAGGTTGATTAGTAGGTTTGACATGGTTTTGATTAGATTATGGATTGGATCAGTATTATGTTCTATTTCTTTTCAATTGAGGGTTTTGATAGCCACTTTGGTGTTGTGTTTGGATGAGGGTGTTTTTGACGATTTGGTTTTGGGTTAGCTTAATTGTTTTGAGTGTTGGGTTTGGCCTTGTGCAATTGTTTTGAGTGTTGGATTTGACCTGGTGCCACAATTGATTTTGTGCTATTGCTGTGAATAGTAAGTTATAGAGATTATTTTGTTTGGATTTAGTGTTTGGAGTTGTTATGTTTCTTACCCTATGGTATATTGCCACGAGCTATATTTTGGTGGCTATTGATTCTGGTTTTTGGATAAAATGGTAGCTTTGACTTGTGTCTTGATGTTGTGTTTGGAGTTGCCACAGGCTATTTCTGGAGATTGAGTTATGATGGAGAGGAATGTGTAATGGTTTGACTTTATGGGAAGGTTTTTATGGATATAGTAGATTCTATCTTGTTCTCCTATGTTGTTTTTGTCGCGAGATATAGAAGTGAATTGATAATGGATTGATACTTGAATAATGGTTACGGTGTGAGGTTAGCTAGGAATGGTGAATGAAGCTAATTGAATTAACTATGGTAGAGTTAATATTGAGATTAATTGATCCATTAATAGACCAATTAAAGTATGAGATGAATAGTTTCTGTTCATGATGAAAATAATGAGTTAGACTGAATATAATTAATTATCAATTGCTAATCATAGGGGTAAGATTAAATAATGTGATTGAATCAAATGATATGTTTGAGGATTAATTAGGTGAAATTTCATTCTTGGATTTTGGTGAATGTTAGATATCCGAGTGTTTAAATTTGGGTTCAAAGTTGTTCCTTAGGTTGATGTGGGTGTTTAACCTAATCTTGATAAATTAGGTTAAAAAAAAGAAATTTATTGTTGGTTATTATTTAGTTAAATAGACGTTGTAATTAGAATTTATCCTTATCATGTTTAATATCTTGTTTAGTTAATTTATTATTTGTTATAAATAACTAAATTTAGTCCTTGAAACAAGACTTTGATTTGTGGACTCGCACGGTTGATCGTGAGAGGTTCTTTTGGATACACACTTCTTTTACAATGTGGATATGATACCCAACATTTAAAGGCAGGTACTTCTCATTTGTTTCCTGTAGATTATTGAACTTAAATGCATAGTTGTTTCATTTCTGAGTAGGAATGTTTTATCTTGTTCTTTGTTTTTGATTAGGGGTGTCAAAAATCAACACGACCCGACGACCCAACCCGGATCGACCCGAAAAAAATCGGGTTCGGGTTGAACATTTTCGGGTTCAGGTTGGAGGATTTCGGGTTGAAAATTTCCGGGTCGGGTTCGGGTTGACCCGAATTTAATGTTTAGTGATTTTTTGGGATTAAATCAAATTTTATTTTGAAAATTAAGATATTTTTATGTATATTAATATCAATATTAGTATGATCATGATGGAGTATTGAGATAAAAGTAAAGAATTATAGGAAAAATAGCGAAAAAAGACGTTTTGAATCGATTTTTTCGGGTTATTCAGGTTGGGTTCGGGTTCGGGTTTGGGCGTTTCGGATTGAGTTTGAGTTCGGGTTCGGGTTGGGAGTTTAAAAAAAAAAAATTCCAACCCGACCCGAACTCGACCTGACCCACCCGAATTGACACCCTTATTTTTGATATCATCTGTTGATACTTTCTTCGCTTGATCTTTGAGTTAATCAAATTTGTATCCATGCAGTCTCGCCTGTTGACCTCTTGATCCGTAAGGTACCGCTTGTACGCGAGTACTTAGAAATAATCATTAAACACAACTAGGATTTGGTTGACATTAGAGATACCCTAGCCAGTAGTTTAGTTGCATGTTTAGTGATTCTGATATTTATTTATTGTATTATTGCATTGTTGTCACTTGATTGATTGTGCATTTAGTATCATGCACCATATCTGCATAGTTGCATACTGACGAGTATCGGCTTCTATATGGTTAAGTTCGTCGTCAGTCATTTGGTTGCTCTGCCCACTCAACCACTAGTCGTGGTAGTTGCTAGAGTGCAAGCAACTGTCCTGTTATGTCACACTCGACCACTCATGAGTAGTGAATGTTGGAGTTGTAGGCAAGCAGTTGACACCCTCACTGTTGTTTTCGAGGGATACCAGAGCTATTGGTGACTCCCCCTTTTTCCTAGGGTCTTTGGAATAGTTGGCTCCCAGCATCCCATCCACTCAACCACTTATACTAGTGATAATCGTTGGAGTGCGTACAATTGTCACAACCCTACCCACTCGGACACACAGATGTGATGGCGGCTTGACTGGCGTCAGGGGTGACACATGTCATTGTATCATATGTATTTATTGCATTATGTATTTTCTTGTGTTTGCTGCATTTATATGAGCTATGATTGCTGCATTTGGTTAACATGCATATATGCTTTATTATTGCACTATCATTCTGTTTTACTCATGCCTAGATGTTATCTTATTTTCGTATTGTATACTCTTGTATCTACTTGCTTGATATACCTTTTATTATGTCATGCATTTATCTACTCTTATACTCGCAGAGTCCGCCCGGACTCACCGCCCCTACCATCTAATTATGTTTCAGGTAGTAGATAGATGGATTATTTGGAGCCAGAAGAGGATCCAATTGTCAATCCCATGGTGTAGTGCCCTTTTGGAGTTTTTCTCACTTTTACTTTACCTTCCGCACTTCCTTTATTTCCATATTTATTTTTATTAATCTGGTATTTATTGCCTTAGTAGAGTTATGTTTATGTATTATTGAACTGATATGTCAGTCGTTGGGTTTATTTTTGAGTTCAAATTGGAATATGTAATTTCTTTTACTTCTGTCTTTTATATCATTATTAAATGAGTGGTTGTGAAAATTTTCTTTACTATTTTAATGTCAGCCGTGTGAGGCGGCGCTATTTATGGATGAGAGATATGTATAATTGTTTCAGATTATTCGTCGTACAGGGAAGATGCTGCCCGATTTTCGAGCAAGTATGGGCCTCTGGGGGCATGACAGAAAAAATATACACAATTCCTAAAATTAAGTGGTGGAAGATAAAGGATGGGAAGCAAAACATATTGAAGGAGAAGGTAGGAATACAAGTATTAGATGAAATATACAGTGACATTAATACGACATGGGATAAGATGATATCAAAGTTGAAAATAGTAGCTAAGGATGTACTCGGTAAGTCAAAGGGACATGCACCACCAAGTAAAGAATCTTGGTGGTGGAATGAGAAAGTACAAGAGAAAGTGATGGGAAAATGAATAGTCTATAAGGAATTATATATTTATAAGAACGAAGAAAACTTTAAAAAAATATACAATAGCCAAGAAAGAAGCTAAAAAATCAGTGAATGAAGCAAAAAAATAAAATTTTTGAACGATTATATCAAAACTTGGATACAAAAGAAGGGGAAAGAGACATTTATAAAATAGCTAAAGCAAGAGAGAGGAAAACAAGAGACCTTAGCCAAATAAGGTGTATTAAAGATGAATGCAATAAAGTACTAATAAATGATAGCGAAATAAAAGAGCGGTGGAGGATTTATTTTCATCAACTTTTTAAAAAAAGGTTTAAGGAACTAACTTAACTTAGACAATTTAAGTAGTTCAAATGAGTATAAAAATTTTAATTTTCATCGTAGAATTCGAACTTCAGAAGTAGAACTTGCTTTGAAAGGGATGCAAAATGGAAAAGTCATGAGACCAAATGATATCCCAATAGAGGTATGGAAGTGGTTAGGGAAACAAGGTATTAAATGACTTATAAAATTATTTAATATGATATTGAAAATAAAAAAAAAAGTCTAATCAATGGAGGGTAAGTACTCTAGTTCCCTTATATAAGAGCAAAGGAGATGTACAAAATTGTGCAAACTATAAGGGTATTAAACTAATGAGTCATTCCATGAAACATTGGGAAAGAATAATAGAAAAAAGATTAAGGAAAGAGACCATGGTGACCGAAAATCAATTTGGGTTCATGCTTGAAAGGTCGACAATAGAAGTTATACATCTTCTAAGACAATTAATTGAAAAATATCGGTAGTAAAAGAGAGATCTACAGATGGTATTCATTGATTTAGAAAAAGCTTATAATAGAGTCCCAAGAGAAATTATATAGAGAATTCTAGAAAAAAGAGGCGTTAGCGTAACATATATTGAACTAATTAAGGATATGCACGAAGATGTAACGACCAGAGTGAAGACTTCAGGTGGATTAACTGAAGTATTTCCAATATGGATAGGGTTACATCAAGGATTAGCTCTAAGTCCCTATCTTTTTACACTAATCATGGATGAACTCATTGGACACATTCAAAATACAATACCATGGTGCATGTTGTTTGCAGAAGATCTCGTTTTGATAGATGAGACACCTGAAGGAGTAAATGCTAAACTAGAATCTTGACGAAAAACACTAGAAGTGAAAGGTTTTAGGCTTAGTAAAGACAGAATATATAAAAATTAAGTTTAGCAATATTAGACGTAATGAAACAATTGTTAAGATAAGAGATGACGAGTTGTCTAAAACTGAGAACCTTAAGTATTTAGGATCATTTTTGCAAAATGATGGAGGGATTGAGAGAGATGTCTTACATAGAATACAAGCAGGATGGTTGAAATGGAGGTTAGCGTCGGGTGTTTTATGTGATCGTAAAGTACCTCTAAAACTTAAAGGAAAGTTCTACAAAACGGTAGTTAGACCTGCTATGTTATATGGTGTTGAATGTTAGGCTATAACTCAGGCACATAAGCAAAAGATGAAAGTTACAGAGATGAGGATGTTAAGGTGGATGTGTGGACATACGAGGATAGACAAAATAAGGAATGACAGCATTAGAGAGAAAGTCGGAGTTGCATCTATTGAGGAAAAACTTCGAGAGACACGTTTAAGATGGTACGGGCATGTACTTAGACGACCAATAAATGCCCCTGTTAGGCGATGTAAAACTATGATAAATACACATATTAAACAAGGGAGAGGACCAAAAAAGACTTGGTTGATAATAATAATACAAGATAAATTTTATTTAAATATAGATGATGATATAATAGAGGGCAGAGTCTAATGGCGTAGAAGGATCTATATAGTCGACCCCACCTAGTGGGATAAGACTTGGTTGTTGTTGTTGTTTTCCTCCCGCTTCGTCCCATAGCTTTACATCATCCTATTCCCACGATTCGCAACCCGATTTGCCCCACATTCGTACCGCCGTCTGCAATCACCCATCAGTGTCTACAGCCACCTGCAGCGCCCACGACCATCTACCAGTGCAATTACACACTGCACCAGCCACCTGCAGCAATAGCACTTGAAGATCCAGCCCTCTTTCTCTAGGTATCTTTCTTCATTCTCTTCTCCTTCGATCTTTCTTCTTTACTTATTTTTCCCTCTCCTCTTTTTCCTTCGGGTTTTCGCTCAGTGTCAATGTGAAGCTTTTGTGTGCGAGTCGGCAGGCGAAATGACAAATTTCACTCATGCCTCCGACCCATGGGTAGGCACTTCAAACATTAATACTCACTATATTTTGCAATTTATTAAACAATATTATCAAAATAAATTCAAATGAGTTGTACTCATATAATTTTCTTAATTTTTTACTTTAATAAGAGTATTAATTTTTATTGCCTAGAATAGTGTGAAGCATTTGTTTCCAAAAGCTTTGAATGAACAACAATTTCAGCCAAAGTGAACACAATTCCTAATGGAAGTTCAATCCAAAGCTTGGTAAACCAACTTAGGGCTACTCCTAGTCCTTTGAAGATTTCAAATATATTGGCATAATTATCTACTTAACATCATGAATGCACTAGGTAACACCTAATGAGGCAATATGTATCACTCTATGCAGCAGCAACAACAACAATAACCCAGCCTTATCCCACTAGGTGGGGATGTATCACTCTATGCCAGTGATAAAAAAGGTATTGGTTGGCTTGAGTAGAAATTAATGGTTTAATCCCATCCATCTCGGCTTGGCCAATGTTAAGCAAGACAAACCCCAACATCTATTTGTGACTCGTCTTTTTCTCCCCTATAAAGTTAAAACCTCACTAGGCTCAGTGGGCTCCTGTTTTTCCTTTCACACGCTCTTTAACACCATGTATCCACGCTTTGTACCTATTATAATTCTAGCTCCTATTCTATTAATAAAAGTAGATGTCAACCAAGATACAAATGGATGAGCAATATCTAATTTGGGTGGTGAAATTGAACTTAATTGGATGTTGCAGAGACCACAACTCTCATATGATGGAAGTTCTGCTGATGAGAAATTAGTTAGTACAGGCCCTATTAGAAAGGTATGCTATATAACATGACGTGTTTTGATTTATTTTTTGTTTCAAATTGTTCCTACAGAATTTAATTTCAAAAGAAACAAATTTGCAAGTAAATAAGCTATAACTGAGAAGGGATCAGCAAAGTGAAGTTAATCCAAAACAGCATTGACAGAATCTGATCTGATAACTAATATTGTTAGTAGAAATAGGTTGAAGCTGAAAACCTGAAACAATATCATTCTGGACTGGTAGCAAAACCAAAGATTTAAGCCTTTTTTAACTCAAATAAAAAGTTCCAGTAACCGATATTTCTAACTAAATAAATATAGGTCATACAAATAGATGCTACCCACATGTCAAAGTGGCATTCGTGTATCTCTAATCCATCATAGTTGGGATAGAGACACTTAAACTATAATAATCACTAAGAACTATAATAAACTATACAGACACTTAAAAAGAGGTTCTCAATAAAACAATCTTTCAAAGACTTCTCTATTGAACAATTAGAGCCAAGGTTCAAACTCTCGAGCCGTGCCGAAGTTCGATCTTTAATTGGAACAATACTGTTTTGCTATTATGCCGATGTTTCGATGCATGATGCCCGCAATGAATTGGAGTTGAAGAAAGGAGATAAAGCATAAGAAGGAGATATTGTCTATGTTGAGTATGATTTTAGATCTTGTATCATGTTACGCAAAAAGTTGAAACACATCATTCCGGTAAATTACTAATAATACCACTCAGCATAGACAATATTTCCTTCATTTGCTTCATCTCCTTCCTCCTTCAACCTCTAATCTGTCACCGACACCATGCATCATTCCGTCAATATGAACATTATCTTTACCGTCAAAGACTAAAACTACACATGGCTCAAGATTTTGAAACTTAGTATTGAGTGATATTGAATTTCAGTGATGTATCAGAAGGATATTTTCGACTGTTTCACTCAGGGTTTAGGGTTTCGGACGGTTTCGGACGAAACGGGCGAAACAGTTTCGTTCCGCCCGTTCGCCGAAACCGGCTCGAGGAAGGTAGTCGTATCGACGCGAGCACGCGCGACAACGGCGAGTGGCGAGTGGCGACAGCGGCGAGTGGCGACAGCGGCGAGTGGCGACAGCGAGATTCGCGACACAGCGAACGCACACGGCACGCGCGACAGAAGGAATCGCGTGCGTCGGTGCGCCAGCCTGTCTCGCAACTTCTTTCCGCTATAAGAGGACGGAAGATCGCCGGTGGTGAGCAGCAACGAAGACGCGAAGTCGAAACATGGAGGCACAGCAGCGAGGCACAGCAGCGAAGCGCGGCGCGGCGGCGCGGCGGCGCGGCGGCGCGGCGCGGCGGCGCGGCGGCGACAGGTATGATCAAACGATCTCCGTAGCTTCGCCGGAGGCATTGCGAGAGTCGCCGGCGTCGCCGAAGGGGTCGCCGGAAGCCTCCGGCGTCGCCGGAAGCCTCGCCGGACGGTGGTGGAGCTGGACGCCCGGCTCCTCGAAGCCTCGCCGGACGGTGGTGGAGCTGGACGCCCGGCTCCTCCATCTTCGGCGGATAGATCCGCGGGTCGGAGACACGGCGGGTCTCCGGCGACGTCGTCGGAAGCCTCCGGCGTCGCCGGAATCTTCGCCGGAGGCTACTGGAGCCGTGCGCCAGGCGGCTCCGGTGGATCTCCGCGGCGAAGCCATTTTGGCTCGGCGGCGAAAATCGGGCCTCCCGTAAATGAAAATAAAAAAAATAATAATAAAAGTATTTATTTAAATTCAGAATTTCCTTTTTTAATTCAAAAAATTAAATAGATTTATTTAAGGAATTTTCTGAATTTATTTTTATATTTTAAATATTATTTAAAAATTCTAAAAAAATTTTTAAAAAACCTAAAAAATTTTTTAAAAAATTTCAAAAAATCATTTTATAATCTGATAATTATTTATTATATTTATTATATTATATTTAATTAATATTTTAATATTTTTATCATTTTAAATATATATTATTTAAATAATTAATATTATTGTTTTATGTTTACTTGATAAAAATGTGTTGTAGAAGATTACTTTAATAAAGTTGTCTTTTATAGTTTTATATATTTAATTTGTTTGTTTATAATGATAAAATTTTTCTTGACAATGATGACTATTATTTGAGCTAACAATGTGAATTATTCTTAATTTTTATAAGACATAGGTAATGGCACCCAAACAACAGTCTGATCCAGCTTGGAGGCACGCACGCCGATTAGAGAATCGATTTCATTGGCAATGTTTACATTGCGATATGATTGGACGAGGTGGTGGGGTCACACGCCTAAAACAACATCTTGCTGGTGGATATTCAGATGTTTCAAATTGTCCAAAAGTTTCTCAAGAAGTTCGTCGTGCAATGAAAGAAGAACTTGAAGGTCAAAAAGCAATAAAGTATAAACAACAACGACAACGTGATCTTCTTGACAGTCGAATCTCTAGAGAGCCAGTTTATGATGAATTTGAAGGTCGTGGTGATGTTCCAAACGATGAAGATTTTTTAGCAGCTCTCAATGCCTCACGAACTCAATATGACTATGAGCAAAATATGCGACATAGAAGTGACTCAGCTGGTACTAGTAGAAGTGGCTCATCTACTGCACCGACATTAGGAAGGGTTTAGGGTGCAAGTGTTCGTAGTACTTCAACACAAAGTGGTATTGGTCGGTTTTTTTCTTCTATGGGAATGGGACGAAGACGTGCAGTTGATATTGCTGATATTGATCCACTGGCATTTCCAGACCAAGCTAGCAAACAGACTAGGATTGATGATGCATACACAAAAGAGAAGAAGAAATCAATCGGTAAAAGTATTGCAAAATTTTTTCATTTTAATCATATTCCTCCTAATGCAGCAAACAACACAAACTACCGTAGCATGGTGTCCAACATCCAAAAATCTGGTCCTGGTATTCAGCCTCCGACTGCATATGAAATTGCTGGTTCATATTTAGATGAACAAGTGGAGGAGATCAAAACTTGGATCCTATCATGCAAAAAGCAATGGAGCTTATATGGGGTTACGTTGATGTGTGATGGCTGGACAGGACCTACACGGATGAGTATTATCAACTTTCTACTATACTGCAATAGAAAGGTGATATTTCATAAATCTATTGATGCAACTACAGATTTTCATGATGCACCCTACATATATCGTTTGATGGATAGTGTAGTTCAAGAGATAGGTGTAGATTATATAGTGCAGGTAATTACAGATAATGGTGCCAACTTTAAGAGGGCTGGAGAATTATTGGAGCAAAAATATCAAACATTATTTTGAACACCATGCGCAGCACACTGTATCGATTTGATGATGGGAGATATTGGTAAACTCGATATAGTGAAGAAGGTAGTGAAAAAAGGTCAATCTTTAACAAAATTCCTCTATAATCATCATTGGGTTCATGGATTAATGAGGAAATTTATCAATGGTGAGATTTTACGACCAGGAGCGACTAGGTTTGCCACTCACTTTCTCCTGTTAAAATTGTTGAATCAAAAAAAAGTTGGATTGAAAGCCATGTTCTCTTCTGAGGATTGGGAAGCCTCTCGATATTCTAGCACAGCCGAAGGTAAAGAGGTGCAAAAAATTATTATATCTGTTAGATTTTGGGACTATATTGCAGATATTCTTCTAGCAATAGAACCTTTGTACGTTGTTCTACGTACAGTCGATATGGACAGGAAGCCACAAATGGGCAACGTTTACCGTCTAATTCATGAAGCAAAAGAGGAAATTAAGAGACGTCTTCAATCACCAACCAAATATCAACATTACATTGATATAATCAATACAAGATGGGACGATCAAATGGGAAAATATATTCATTTAGCAGGTACGTATTTTTTAATAAAGAATTTCTAATAATGTTATTAATAATTGCATTTTTATATATGTTTAATTATTGCATGTTATTATCTCAATCCGGCATATCAATACCGTTATAATCTTGGCACAAATGATGATTTATTACAAGCCCTCAGACATGTGATATCAAGACTACAAACAAATAGAGAATCAATGGCTGAGACTATTAATGAAAGCCGATTATTTCGAGAGACATACGGTTCTTTTAGTGATCCTATTGCAGTGTCATGCCGATATAAAATGGATGCAGGTAAATATAGTAAAAATTATTATTAATTATTGTCAGCAAATAAAAATATTATTTTAATTTTGTTCTTATTTATCTTACAGCTGAATGGTGGTTACAATATGGAGGATCAGCTCCAAATTTGAAAAAGATTGCAGTACGAATTCTCTCACAGACAACATCTTCAAGTGGTTGTGAAAGAAATTGGTCAACTTTCTCCCTCATTCATACAAAAGTAAGAAATCGTCTTTCTTATCGTCGATTGGAGAAGATGGTCTATGTTCATTATAATATGCGTCTTCAATTAAGAGCAATAACAGAAGAAAATGAAGAACAAGAGGCTGGTGATGTAGACCCATTTGATATTGGATTTGTCCAAAATGAGAATGATCCAATGATGGATTGGTGTAGCGCTGTTGAGGCTGAAAATCCATTACCTGATGAAGCAGGAGACCCACCACGACCATCTCAATTTCTTACTCAACAGATTGAAACAATACAAACTACAGGAGATATCAGGGAGGAAGAAGATTATGATGAAGCTTTTGATCAAGAATTTCGATTTTCTGGATCTCGATCAAGACATTCTGAAACATCCCAAACCCAACCAAAGTTCACAGATAAAGGTAAAGCTCCTGCAGTTTTTACTAAAAAGAAAGAAAAAGTCAAGTCTCCTGCTTTTACAGGAAGGGGTCAATTGAGAATTAGAGAAAATCCACTTGATGCAATTGATGAGCAAGAACATGATGACAGTGATGAAACATCATCACCTTCTGATACTGTAGTCCGACGAGAAGTTAATAGCAGTGCAAGTACTCATGCAAGTGATGATAGTGGCAATACATCTGGTGGTCAAAATTATGATCCCCTTACTCAAGCACCGGAGCCATGGACATGTGAGGCAGATTACACACATGCAACTCAAGATGATGATCATAGAGCTAGACCTATTCAATATCAACGTCGAAATAAGGATGACAAACAAAAGAAAGCTCACAATTATCAAGATATGCGACAGAGTTTAGCTGACATTGATTCTGGTCGAAGTTCATCATACTCTCAGTCTTCTTATTATAGCTCTGATGCATCATATGGTGATCCATCATACCACAGTTCAGAGGCATATGTTTATCCTTATCCTTATCCTGTGCCTGTACCTGTTCCGATTTTAATGGTGCCAGTTCAAGTCCAACTTCTAATGATGAATCGAGATACACGGATGGACATGTGGAGAAATCAGTATCAATATTCCATGTCATGGGATGCTTATTTAATTTGGGCGTTACAGAACTATGGAATTGATCTAAGCAGAATGCTACAAGAACCAATGTCTTCATCTGATTCACGTCACTCCTTTTGGTATTAGTTAGGTAACATATTGTAATGTATCAATTTTATTTCGAGTTATTGATAGATCAATTTTCTTTAAAGAAAGTTATATTTAATTGTTTTCTTAACAATATTAAGTTGTTCAATAATTGAAAACTTATATCAAATCAACATACAACTTATTTTTAAATTATACACAATAAATATATATTTATCTAATAATTATTATATATAAATAAAAAATACCGAAATCATATCGGCATGAAACGATACGATACCGAAACCGTATCGTTCCGGTCTGGGACCGAAACATCGGCACGGGTCGAAATTTAAAACCTTGGTTTCACTTGCCATGCTATGAAATTTCAAACCATGGTTAAAACAACATATTGCATTTTACTTCTAAATCCGAACTTCTCAAGCAAATAGCCTAGTTACACTAGACGAGCAAGATATTGAACTATCCAGTGAATATAATTGATTATAAAAACCCTAGCGATTCAGAAATCAATGGAAACGAAAATAACAAATGTAAACTCATACCCTAGCAAAACAACAATACATCTGTTACAAAAAACATACCGAATCAATAATATCCTGACAGTAGATAGGACTCATGTAATAAAGAACATCATGTACTGTAGCACTTAATGTCATACGAAGACCTCGAACGCCATCCAAGGTTATTTTTTCAACTGCACTTTCACCACTAAGCTTCAAACCCTTTCTCCACTAAAGCAAAGACAACATGGCATCAGGCATGAAGAAAGTGAACAAATAAGTGAATATATCACATAAAACAAGGAGAAAATAGAGACAATCAACTCAATCCGTGTAAAAGTTTGAGTGACACAAGGGCAATGAAACATGAAACTCAGGCAAACTACGATCCCAAAATTTAGATTAGCAAATATGTTCTAATATTAGAATAAACAATCATGCTAAGATAGAGAGGATTGAAGAACTAAAACAATGACACCTGTGATAAATCTTCACTAAGTAGAAACATAAAGCAGAAATTACATAATAATTTATCCTTAAAAGATATAATGCCTAAAACTTCACTTATCACTCCCATGGAGAACAAAACTACCATAACAAACAAACATCTTTTTATTAATACCATGGTGTCCTGATGTGTATGTATGTTTATCCAAATATACTAAATAAGGAAAAAAATAACAACAGAAAACAACCAATTTCATATAATGGAAGTCAAAGATCATCAGATTGTAAACATATGGAAGTCATTGAATGAAATAAGCTAATACAAATAGAGCCCCCAGGCTATGGTGCAGCTGAAGGATGACTAGTTGTCTCCCAAGCACCCTCGGTTCGATCCCTAACTATGGCAAATTTTACAGGAATTTTTCCTTCAAATGAAGCGTGCAACCGTCGGATGTTGGGATTTTGGGCCGCCCGTCACGAGCGCTTCTTGATTTACAGGCCGGTGGGAAACTTTCGTGGGGTCCGACCAGTCGTCCCAGGTTCGACGTTGTCCAACCTGGTAAATCATTTTTTTCTATAGCACGGGTAAAAATGTCTTCAGGTCAGTCAGACTGAATTGCCCAATTGAGGGGCTGGGAACAATATATGGTTTTACAAATAAAAATCCAAACAAACCTCGCACAAGTGATTTTTTAGATATAACAAACATAATCTACTGTGATCCAATAAATGGTAAAAGACAACAAGAATTTATGAAATTTGTTCTGGCACACCCCTAAGATTAAACAGCAAATTCACATACCATCAAATTTCATAAGCAGTTCAAGGAAGACACCTTGGCCCTTGACAAGATAGGTGGTAGGCAAAAGATAATCTACAATATTTCTTGTTAGATTTTGAGTTTTATTGTATTTAAATTTTTTGCATTTTAAATTATTTTTTTAAATGAAATTCATCATGTGGAGATGGTAATTATGGTCACAAATTTTCAAATTGAGATTGATTTAGATTTGCTTTGGTCAATTTAAGACTGAACCAAATTTATATATGGGAATAGTCTAGTTCAATCGCACAGCGAAATTTCTATATTGGGGTTATACAATCTCTCATCTCTCTCCCCATGCATCTCTCTTCTCACTCAACGCATGCCCACGTCTGATCCCCCTCTCTTCTTTCTCATAAGCAACGTCAATACCCTATCCATTGTATGCATGCCACTGGCTAGCACTAGTTGTCAGCCTCTCCTATTGACCACTCTTCCTCTCTCTCTTGTTTCTCCTCTCTTGCCTTGTAGGGTGTGTGATTGCATCATTTGTTGCCCAAGTGTTCCCACCATCAAAACCAAGAGAAGTCACCACCAGCAATGATGAGGAGAGAGAAATGATGAGGAGAGATTGGTGGCAATGTATCATCTCTTTTTCCTCTCCCTTGCTATCCTTCCCCCATTCCTTGTGTCTGCCACCCAATTGCTTGTAGCCAAGTGAAGTGTCTATCATTGCCACCAATCTCTCCTCATCATTTCTCTCTCTTTCTTTCTAATTGGTATCTCACCACAGTCCCACCAACACCCTATGTTCTTGGGCCAAACCTCAGTAATTGTTGCTTTGCATCCAAAGCATCGTCGTTATTACATCAATTAGATTGACTCATTGAGATAATAATTTGGTACTTGTATATGGAGTTGAATGTCTTGTAATTAACATCAATTGTTGCTCGTGTGCTTATTTCATAACAAGACATTCAACTCCATATAATATAGCAAGTCTAACCATTATTTTATAAAATTTCCCTTTAAGCTTCATAAGTACCTTACAATCACAAAAAACAATTAGCATCCTCCTACATTTCAACTATCTTGCTTGTATCCTATGTAAATCTCTATCAACTTAACCATTCACAAAAAGGATTCTAGAGTTGCAAGTAACTCATCATCTCCTAATTTAACAATTGTCTTGTTGCAGTCAATACTACTAAACTTAAATTTCATATATTCTATCTTTATTCTGTTAAGCATCACACCTTTTGCTTCTAGGGTTTCATGTCAAAATTCAAACTTAGCATTTACTCCTTCATATGTCTCATCAACCATCAGTAATTATAAATAGAGAAAACAAATCTAGTAAAACTTTAAGTATATCGTCGTATATCACAAGCGAGGAATTTAGTCCATGATGTGTTATTTACACTATGAAGACCTGGCTCTACTACTTCGCATCTTAATAACGACTAAAAGCTGAAAATAAAGTATTTTAAATTGAGACAAAAAATGATAAATATTAAGTGGTGATAAATAAGTGAAATTAAAATAAGAGTTGATTATATATATTAAAATTAAAGACATGAAATGAGCACTTTAAGCCATGGTTTTAGGTGTCGTTAGGTTTCGGGCGGCGGCGGCGAAATTTACCGTTCCGCCGAAACCGGCTCGAGGAGGCGATTGGTTTTGAGCGTCACGCACCGTCACGCGGCGACAACGGCGAGTCAGAGACAGCGAGATTCGCAGCGCGCTACGGAGAGAATCGCGCAACAGCGAACGCGCACGACAAGCGTGACAAAAGGAATCGCGTGCGTCGTGCGCCAGAGGCATCGCGGGACTCCTCGGCGTCGCCGGAGGGGTCGCCGGAAGCATCGCCGGACGGTGGTGGAGCTGGACGCGCGGCTCCTCCATCTTCGGTGGATCTCTGGCGGGTCCGCAGGACTCCCGGCGTCGCCGGAGAGGTCGTCGGAAGGCTCCGGCATCACCGGAATCTTCGTCGGACGCTGCTGGAGCCGTTGGACGCGCGGCTCCGGCGGATCTCGGCGGCGCGGCCAGGATCGGCTCGGCGGCGAAAAAGGAAAATCGGGAAAAAATGGGATTTAAAAAAAAAGGAAATGTTGTATTTATTTAAATCCAACATTTCCTTTCTAAATTAAAAAATTAAATAGATTTAATTATTGAATTTTCTGAATTTATTTTTCTATTTTAAATATTATTTAAAAATTCTAAAATTTTTATTAAAAACCTAAAAAAATCTAAAAAAATTCAAAAAAAAATTATTTTATAATCTGATAATTATTTATTATTTTTACTGTTTTATATTTAATTAATATTTTAATATTTTTATCATTTTAAACATATATTATTTAAATAATTAATATTATTGTTCCAAGTTTACTTGATAAAAATGTGTTATTTTAGAGAACCATGAAATTGATCTAAGCAGAATGCTACAAGAACCAATATTTTCATTTGATTCACGTCACTCCTTTTGGTATTAGTAAGGTAACATATTGTAATGTATCAATTTTAATTCGAATTATTGATAGATCAATTTTCTTTAAAGAAAGTTATATTTAATTGTTTTCATAACAATATTAAGTTGTTCAATAATTGAAAACTTATATCAAATTAATATACAACTTATTTTTAAATTATACACTATAAATATATATTTATCTAATAATTATTATATATAAATAAAAAATACGGAAACCATATCGGCACGAAACGATACCGAAACCGTATCGTTCCGGTCTGGGACCGAAACATCGGCACGGGTCGAAATTTTAAACCTTGCTTTAAGCATTTAATAGAATTTGTGACTTATTTGGTTCTTTTAATATCTTAATTAAGATTAAATTTATGCACGTATTTATATCTTTCATATATGCCCACTTAACAATTTATTCTTATTTCTTATCTTTACATCTTTCTTGTTATCCACTTAATAATTTGGTCGGACTTCTTTTTAGTCCTGGGCCTCAAAGTTTGTAGACAAAAGTCAATTTTGGAGCTATAGTTAGTTTCAACCAGTAGTATCTAGAATTGCTCAAAGATCATCAACATGCTTGATAATTAACAATTTGACGGATAAATTCTGTGCAATTATTGAGGAAATTTGGGGCTCTGGGGTGTATTTATTTATGAAATAATGCATAATTATTAATAGGAGGTAGTTTTATTGGTTAACCAATTTTCATACATTGTTACACTCATATTTCATCCTATTGGATTTTTGGACAGCTTGTGCATCATCGAATCAAAAGGGGCACATCCGGGGCGAAGGTGGATCCATAAAGAACGACATCAGACTCCAATATCATTCTGTTGGAGCCCTGATCGGTCACCAGACCGATCAGGGAAGGCCTGATCGGTCCAGTGACCGATCAGAAGGAGATGGCACAAAAGAACTCAGAATTTTAGCTACTGATCAAATCCTGATCGGTCCTCAGACCGATCAGGGAGGTTCCTGATCGATCCCCAGACCGATCAGGGAGCATCCAGACCGATCCAGAGCCATTCAGTCCGATCAGTAGCAGTCCAGATGGGATCGGATGCGCGGGTCATCACAACCTTCCACTTGAATCTGGTAACGACGATTGATGGAGTTTCCTTGCAAGTGATCTCAGTCACTCATCAGAGGAAATCAAGGGTGGAAAGGAGAAGTAGAAAAGGGGGGTTAGGGCAGCCAAAGAAGGGGATCTCGATCGGATGGAGGCAGAAACGCAAGGAGGGGCGATGGAGGAAGGAAGCTACTGTTCGATCGGTTTCTCAGGAGATTAACAGCTTGGACAGGCCCTCTTCTTCGACTTCACAGCCCATTCCCTCCTCTACTCCGGCTAAGAAGCAATCGGCTTCATAGGAGCAGAGTTTCTTCCACCGAGCCACCAATTTCAGCCTTCCTTTCATTGTTTTGTCTAGTTTACCTGCTGTAGAACAAAATCTACAACTCCCTTTCACTTATTTCCGAATTTCTGTTATTTTCCCGCTTAGAACTTTAATTTCCAGCTTAATATCAAAGTTTCCAGATTAGTTTTCTAGTTTTATAGCTTGTTCTGGTAGGAATTTCCCATGTCTTCAACTCTTACTACTTGAATGCAAGATGCTTGTTGAAATTTCTCAATTCACACATTTGCTTAATGATGGAATCGATTGCCTTCTAGCTAGGAGTTTCGGATGAATCGTTGCTGAATTGTCCTGTTTATGAGTGTTCTTTGTGTGTCCTTTACATTTGATTAGCTTAGACTTCAATTCCAAATAGTTGAGGCTATTAGGTAGAAGTTAGTAGCTAATTTCAATTGCTTTGTTGACCTCGAAACCCATGAAACCATGTTTCGTTTAGTCAGTAGTAAATTTTCTGCAATCTACTATTTCCCATAGACCGAAGAAGTGCATGCATCATATTGGGTCCTAGAGAGAGACGATTCGGTTCAACTACTACTACATAATTGCTTGAAACGAGACAATTAATTGAAACCGTAACATGACAAACACGGTTATCAATTTTGGCGCCGTTGCCGGGGATCCTTTTATGATGTTTGTTTATTTTTAGGTCTTGCAATAATTCTGAATTTTCTAGTTAATTCTTGCATCTCACAAATTTTCTTCATTTGGTGTGCAGTGCATGACCAGGTCTTCCTACTCCAGCTTAGCTGATTTTGATCCTGAGATAGAAAGGGCATTCCACGCACAGAGGAGAGCTCAGCTAGAGATTTCTAGACTGTCTACCAGTAGCGACCATTTGTCAGAATTCTAGATGGCGAACAATAGAACCATGAGGGAGCTTGCAGCACCAGAGCTGGCTTTTCAGTGTATCCAGTACCCTGAGTTGGAGGTTGATTTTGAGCTACGTTCCGGACTCATTCATCTACTCCCAAAGTTTCATGGCTTAGCTGGTGAGGACCCCACTAGACATCTCCAGGAGTTTCACACCGTATGCTCCACTACGAAGCCACATGGAATTGCTGAAGAAGACATCAACCTGAGAGCTTTCCCATTTTCACTTGTGGATGGAGCAAAAGACTGGTGGTACACCTTGCCACATGCTTTAGTTACTTCTTGGGCCGAAATGAAGAAAGCTTTCTTAGAGAAATTCTTCCCAGCTTCAAGGACTACTGCCATTAGGAAGAGTATCTGTGGGATCCAGCAGATTTCTGGAGAGATACTGTATGAATATTGGGAGCGCTTCAAAAAACTTTGTTCTAGCTGTCCCCACCATCAAATCAATGAGCAGCTACTCATTCAATACTTCTATGAGGGACTTCTTCCCATGGACAGGAGTATGGTGGACGCTGCTAGCGGAGGGGCCTTAGTGAACAAGACACCTGAGGAAGCTAGAGAGTTAATTTCTATTATGGCAGCAAATTCTCAACAGTTTGGGAGCCGTCCGTTGGTGCCTAAAGGAGTACATGAGATCACAGGGCAGAATATGGAAACTCAAGAGGTGAAGGCTAATCTTCAGGATTTGACTTCTTTCCTTAGGCAGATGACTCTCCTTCAGACTGCTCAGCAACCCTCAGCTCAAGTAGCCCAAGCAATGAGGATTTGTGGACTTTGCAGTAGCACCTCTCATCCTACAGATTTATGCCCCCAGGTGCAGGTTGATGATGGATCTTATCTTGCAAGTCAAGTGGCGGCGGCAAATGCTTTTCAGTCCAAGCCTCAGTCTTTCCAACCTCAGTCTTATGGATACAAGCAGCCTTATGATCCCATGTCCAGCACATACAATCCAGGTTGGAGAGATCATCCTAATTTGAGGTATGGGAACACATCACATCAGCAGCAGCCTTATCAGCCACCACTTCCTGTTGCGCCACCTGCAGTCCAGAGACCACCAGGATTTTATGGTAGTCCATCTCCTCCAAGAGTTCCACCGGGTCAGCGCCGGAAATTCCACTCACTTTGGAGCCACTTCTCACTCATTTTCAGCAACAACATGATAGGAATGTTCAGCAACTCAACACTCAATTTCAGCAGCTTAGCACTCAGTTGAGCACTCAGATTAGTACCCAGATTAGCACTCAGATGAGCGCTCAGATTCAACAACAAGAGAGAAATTTTCAGCAGTTGAGCACTCAGATTAGCAACCAGATTAGCACTCAATTTCAGCAGCATCAGGGGGACTATAGACAATATCAGAGTAGGACTGATGCTTCCATTCAAAACATGGAGAGACAAATTGGACAATTATCATCCGCCATCAGTCAGATACAAGCTCAAGGATCTAGTCAGCTACCTTCTCAGTCTATTCCAAACCCTAGGGGGAATGTCAGTGCTATCACACTCCGGAGTGGACGGGTTACACAGGAGGCTTCTACCCCACAGACTCCTACAGTACCAGAGGTTGATCTTTCGAGATCTCAGAGGGGAGTAGAGCCAGATTCACTTCCACTACCAGAGTCACCCATTCAGTTACCTTTCCCTCAGCGGGCAGTTGGTCCAAGGAAGAATGCTGACTCAGACAAGACACAGGAGCTTCAGGAGCTGATTGACATTTTTAGCAAAGTAGAGATGAACATCCCATTGCTCAGAGTGATCAGACACATTCCCAAGTATGCGAAGTTTCTAAAGGATCTGTGCACTCACAAGAAGAAGCAGAAAGGGACAGAGTTGGTCAGTATGGGAAAGAATGTCTCAGCTATGATCCAGCCAATGCCTCAGAAATGCAAAGACCCAGGGGTTTTCACAGTACCGTGCGTGATTGGAGACTGCATGTTCGAGGATGCTATGCTAGACTTAGGAGTCTCCATCAATGTCATGCCCAAGTCAGTGTTCATCTCTTTAGGCATTGGACCATTACAACCTACTGGGGTGGTCATTCAGTTGGCCAACCGCAGTTTTGCTCATCCAGCTGGAGTCATAGAGGACGTTTTGGTGAAAGTCAAGGATTTGATATTTCCAGCTGATTTTTACATCTTAGATATGGAGAAGGACCTAACCTCAAGCTCAGCTCCGTTAATTTTGGGACGGCCATTTCTGAAGACGGCAAGAACCAAGATCGATGTTCATGCAGGGACACTCACCATGGAGTTTGGGGACACAGTGGTTCAGTTCTCCATCCTTGATGCAATCAGATATCCCGCTGAGGATCATTCGCTGCTGGGCATTGACGTGTTGGACACTAGATTCTAAGAAGTCAGATGGCACGGATTTAGATCTAGCCGACACAGAGGATTCAGATGAGGATGATGATGATAGTGGTGGATCAGCTTTAGCCTGTGACACTATCCAGTTGGATGACGCTGAGGTGTCTGCATTGGAGGCAGGTCCTAAAAAATTGCTTCCCTCAGTCCTGAAACCCCCAAAGCTTGCTTTGAAGCCCCTACCTGAGCACTTGAAGTATACCTACCTAGGAGAGAACGATCAGTTACCAGTCATCATTGCTCAGCATCTTGAGCCAGGTCAAGAGAAAAGGCTACTAGATCTTCTACGGATGTGTTAGAGGGCTATTGGGTGGACCATTGCAGACATACCAGGGATTAGCTCATCCGTTTGCATGCACCGGATTTTCTTAGAGGAGGGTGCAAGGCTGGTGAGACAACCACAACGCAGACTCAACCCACTTATTCTAGATGTGGTCAAGAAGAGGTAACCAAGCTACTACAGGCTGGCATTATATATCCTGTCTCCGACAGTCAGTGGGTGAGTCCAGTGCAGGTGGTTCCGAAGAAGTCCGGTATCACAGTGGTGGAGGGCAAGGAGAGTGCTTTGATTCCTGCTAGAGTCCAGAGTTCATGGAGAGTATGCATAGACTACCGGAAGCAGAATCAGGCTACGAGGAAGGATCACTACCCCTTACCATTCATCGACCAGATGTTGGAGAGGCTTGCTTGTAGATCACACTATTGCTTCTTGGACGGTTTTACTGGATACTTTCATATTCATATTGCTCCAGAGGATCAAGATAAGACTACTTTCACCTGCCCATTTGGGACTTTTGCATACAGGAGGATGCCATTCGGATTATGCTATGCCCCAGGTACCTTCCAGCAATGCATGGTAAGCATTTTTTCAAATCTTTTAGAGCATTGCATGGAGGTATTTATGAATGACTTTACTGTATATGGATCCTCTTTTGATGCATGTTTGGATAGCTTATCTAGAGTTTTGCATCGTTGCATAGAGACTGCCCTTATACTTAATTATGAAAAATGTCATTTCATGGTTGAGCATGACATACTTTTGGGTCACATAGTCTCTCGGAAGGGTATCGAAGTAGATCCTGCAAAAATTGATTGTATTACATCTCTGCCTTATCCCGCATGCGTGCGGGGCGTTCGCTCTTTTCTTGGCCACGCAGGTTTCTACAGGCGATTTATTAGAGATTTCAGCAGGATAGCCCTTCCTCTTTCGGCCTTGCTACAGAAGGATGTGGAGTTTCATTTTGATCAGCAGTGTAAGAACGCCTTTGATCACTTGAAGGCGGCTCTCACATCGACCCCTATTATTCGGCCCCCAGACTGGAGTTTACCATTCGAGCTGATGTGTGATGCATCAGATCATGCCGTGGGAGCAGTGCTTGGCCAGAGGGTGGATGGAGCGCCGCACGTCATTTGTTATGCGTCTCGGACACTGGATTCTGCTCAAACCAATTATACCACAACTGAAAAGGAGCTTTTAGCCATTGTTTTTGCTTTGGATAAGTTTCGTTCATATCTATTGTGCTCACATGTAATTGTTTTTTCTGACCATGCAGCTATTAGGTATCTCTTAAAGAAGCCGGATTCAAAACCAAGATTGATTCGATGGATGCTTCTGCTTCAAGAATTCGACGTGGAGATACGCGATAGGAGCGGGAAAGAGAACCTAGTAGCTGACCACCTGAGCAGGATTGAGGGGGCGACAGATCCTACACCCATTGCAGATGTATTCCCACATGAGCATCTTCTGCAGTTGCAAGGTAGTATGCCATGGTATGCCGATATCGTCAACTATTTGGTTGCCCATGTATTTCCTACACATTTTTCTAGAGCTCAACGTGATAAATTAGCTAATGATTCTAAGTATTACGTGTGAGATGACCCTTACCTTTGGAAATTTTGCAACGACCAGGTAGTTAGGAGATGTATCCCTGATTGTGAGTTCCAGTCAGTACTTTCATTTTATCACACACTTCCATGTGGGGGTCATTTTGGTCCTCAACGTACTGCTAGGAAGGTTTTGGATGCAGGGTTGTATTGGCCTACCTTGTTTAGAGATTCTTACCACTTTCATAAGACTTGTGAGCGCTGCCAGCGAGTTGGGAACTTAGGACGTAGGAATGAAATGCCTTAACAACTCATGATATTTAGCGAGATTTTTGATGTTTGGGGTATCGATTTCATGGGTCTTTTTCCTGTTTCATATGTATTTATTTATATCTTGTTAGCGGTGGATTATGTGTCTAAATAGGTGGAGGCAATCCCCACGAGAACTAACGATTCATCTGTTGTTGTGGATTTTGTCAGGACTCACCTATTTGGCAGGTTTGGGGTACCCAGGGCAATCATCAGTGATCAAGGGTCTCACTTCTGCAATAGGCACATGAAAGCGCTTTTGAGCAAGTATGGAGTGATCCATAAGGTGTCCACCCCGTATCATCCTCAAACAAATGGACAAGCTGAAATATCAAACAGGGAGATTAAGCTTATCTTGGAGAAAACTGTAAGGGTAGACCGGAAGGACTGGAGCAAGAGACTTGATGAAGCTTTATGGGCCTACCGGACTGCCTACAAGACACCCATTGGGATGTCTCCCTACAGGATTGTTTTTGGTAAGGCTTGCCATTTACCAGTAGAGGTGAAACACAAGGCTTATTGGGTAGTTAAAGCTTACAACATAGACTTAGAAAAATCTGGGCAAGAAAGGAAGTTGCACCTACAAGAGCTCGAGGAATTAAGACTGGAAGCCTATGAGAGTTCACGCATTTATAAAGAAAAGACCAAGGCTTTCCACGATAAGAACATTTTGAGGAAAGAGTTTCATGTGGGAGAAAATATGCTTTTATTTAGATCTAGATTCAAGTGGTATCCAGGTAAGTTGAAGTCTAGGTGGAAGGGTCCTTTTGTTGTTACTAATGTGTTTCCCTTTGGTGCTATTGAGATACAGGATATGGCAGGCACGACCTTCAAGGTGAATGGACATCAATTGAAGCATTACCACGAGCGAATGGAGGGAACAAGAATGGAGAGTATGGACTTGTACCATGCAATCTACCCGACTTAGAGGGGAGTACGTTCTTTGCTTTTTCATTTTTGTACATACATTTTGATTTTCTCGCAATTTGCTTTATTAGTGTAAGTAGCACTTCTCTTAAGTTTTCCTATGCACTGGAGGAATCATGAAGTGAGAAAAATTATTTAGATCATTGAGTCATGGATATCATGCCTTAGTTAGTTCTCAACTTGCAAATAGTTATTGGTTGGTGGAAGATTCTAATATTGGATTGAGCATGATTGATATTATTCCTAGAGAGGACCACTTGTTGCTTACCATAGATCATTTTATGTGTGATGAACATTCATGCTTTGGAACTTTAGAACTTGCTCATTTCCTTTTTAGAATCATAGAGGCATATGATACATGGAATGGTAGAGCTATTCATCATGATCTTTGCTAGTCTTCTTTTCATTTGCACAATTATCCTCCTCTTTTGTTATTTCTGCTCTATTCTTTTCCTCTAAAGTTGGTGAAGGACTTGATGAATTAGTTGCTTGAGATGGACAAAATCTTAGGTGTGGGCGAAGAGAAATCGGCCTTGGGTGAAATGAGTTCAATGTTGACATGAAGGCAATGAACAACTCAAAGAATGGAGCTGTGAAGTTGAATTCCAACTCTACATGATATGAGATGGCGCAAGGTTCTCTTGGATGTGATTTTTGAAAGCTTCAAGGCTAAAGACAAGGTAGACTCCAAGAACTACGCAGTATCATCATGTGCATTCGGAAAAAAAACAGGAAAAAAAAATACAAAAAAAACAAAAAAAAATTGGAATAAGTACAGTTCAGATTCTTAGAGTCAATCTTGGAACGAAACTAAAGTGTTGAAGCTTGAAGTAAGGCAAAATCTCCTGAATTTGAATATTACAGCAGTTGCAAGCAAATTTCGAGCCAATTCCGTGCCAAATCAGAGAATTAGTCATCTTTCTTTTAGATCATCAATACCCCAACCTTCCTTGAGGCGATTGAAGTAGTAATGGATGAAGAAGTTAGAAATGGAGGCATTCAAAGTTGAGGAAACAGCAAGGAACCGCGTGCTAAAAAGGGGCTGCTATAGTTTGAAAAAAAATGCTGTATTGGTGGGCTGAAAAGGGCCGAAGCTGTTGATTCTTTCACTTGAAGTAGTGGACAAAGACTTAACTACTAGCAATCCATCAGAAGTGAAAAGAGGGATGGAGAAAAGAACAAGGAATACTGAATGAGAAGAGAAGAATTGCTGAGATTTCTGAATCCTAAACCGTGCAAAAACTTTACAAGTTTGGAATCTCCCAAGCTACAAGAACCATTTGGAAAAGCTAGAAGTGGTTAGTTTTCTGAGTTGAAGTGATGGACAAGTGCCAATTGAATTTTAAAGTGAGTTAGTAATTGGAAGAAGCAAAAATTCAACAGTTCAGTATCAGACTCGGCCCAGTTTTAGCATTCTGTTGGAACCCTGATCGATCTTCAGACCAATCAGAGGCAAATCAGTCCGGTCTTCAGACCGTTCAGAAGGCATTCTGATCAGTCCCTGGACCGATCAACAGAATGGCACAGCACAGAGCAGAACATTCAGTGTAGTTTTTCATCAGTCCGCTCAGATACAATCAATCCGACCAGAGGTGTTTGCTTAAATGGGGTGATAAGATGAGTTCACATGCAAGCTAACTAATTCATCAAGTTTTATTATCTAATGTTTCCTTTTGCTTTGGCCCACTAAACTTTTCACTTTATAGCAGAAATTTTTTTCGTCTTGTTTATTTTCCCTACATTTGCACCTGCTCCATTAATAAGCTCTATTTATTGTAGGTGTCAAATGCATTTTTTTGATGAAAATTAGGAGGTGAGCAAGCTTATGATAGTGAAGAGGCATGATGATTCTTGAGTGGAACTCCATTACTCATTGAAATTTGAGAGTTAGGGCTAGTCCTATGAGAGTTTCATGCTTGATCTATTGACTTGGATGAATTCACCATTACCAATTAGCTAGTGTTAGAATGGAATTGATGGGGACTTGGTTCCAAAAGGGCTTGATTATCTTGAATAATTACCACTATGTGATTTCCTCCATGCTAGGTAAACTTGCTGGAGTCAATAAACTTGATTTTCTTTTTGCTCGAGACGTGCGAAGAATAGGTGTGGGGGAGTAATAATTAACAATTTGACGGGTAAATTCTGTGCAATTAGTGAGGAATTTAGGGCTCTGGGGTGTATTTATTTATGAAATGATGCATAATTATTAATAGGATGTATTTTCATTAGTTAACCAATTTTCCTACATTTTTACACTCATATTTTATCCTATTGGATTTTTGGACAGCTTGTGCATCATCGAATCAAAAGGGGCACATCCGGGGCGAAGGTGGATCCATAAAGAATGACATCAAACTCCAATTTCATTCTGTTGGAGCCCTGATCGGTCTGGTGACCGACCAGATGCAGGCAGCACCTAAGTCAAACTTGGGTTTTGATAATGGCAAAGGGTTCAGAAGTTAAGATGGTATTGCTGTCTAACTTGTTCACTGAGTGTGCAGGAAGAAGTCCTAAGTGCACTAGGCAAGAAGTCCTGGCAAAGGGATGGGCAAAGAAGTCCTGATCAAGGACTGGGCAAGAAGACCTGACCGGAAGTTGGGCAAAGAAGTCCTGGTCGAGGACTGGGCACGAAGTCCTGGCAAGGGGCTGGGCACCGAATACCTGACCGGAAGTTGGGCACGAAGACCTGGTCAGGTGGATTGGGCAAAAGTCCAATCAGAGGAGCCGGTTGGCAAAAGGAAGGCCTGATCGGTCCAGTGACCGATCAGAAGGAGATGGCACAAAAGAACTCAGAATTTTAGCTACTGATCAAATCCTGATCGGTCCTCAGACCGATCAGGGAGGTTCCTGATCGGTCCCCAGACCGATCAGGGAGCATCCAGACCGATCCAGAGCCATTCAGTCCGATCAGTAGCAGTCCAGATGGGATCGGATGCGCGGGTCATCACAACCTTCCACTTGAATCTGGTAACGACGATTGATGGAGTTTCCTTGCAAGTGATCTCAGCCACTCATCAGAGGAAATCAAGGGTGGAAAGGAGAAGTAGAAAAGGGGGGTTAGGGCAGCCAAAGAAGGGGATCTCGATCGGATGGAGGCAGAAACGCAGGGAGGGGCGATGGAGGAAGGAAGCTACTGTTCGATCGGTTTCTCAGGAGATTAACAACTTGGACAGGCCCTCTTCTTCGACTTCACAGCCCATTCCCTCCTCTACTCCGGCTAAGAAGCAATCGGCTTCATAGGAGCAGAGTTTCTTCCACCGAGCCACCAATTTCAGCCTTCCTTTCATTGTTTTGTCTAGTTTACCTGCTGTAGAACAAAATCTACAACTCCCTTTCACTTATTTCCGAATTTCTGTTATTTTCCCGCTTAGAACTTTAATTTCCAGCTTAATATCAAAGTTCCCAGATTGGTTTTCTAGTTTTATAGCTTGATCTGGTAGGAATTTCCCATGTCTTCAACTCTTACTACTTGAATGCAAGATGCTTGTTGAAATTTCTCAATTCACACATTTGCTTAATGATGGAATCGATTGCCTTCTAGCTAGGAGTTTCGGATGAATCGTTGCTGAATTGTCCTGTTTATGAGTGTTCTTTGTGTGTCCTTTACATTTGATTAGCTTAGACTTCAATTCCAAATAGTTGAGGCTATTAGGTAGAAGTTAGTAGCTAATTTCAATTGCTTTGTTGACCTCGAAACCCATGAAACCATGTTTCGTTTAGTCAGTAGTAAATTTTCTGCAATCTACTATTTCCCATAGACCGAAGAAGTGCATGCATCATATTGGGTCCTAGAGAGAGACGATTCGGTTCAACTACTACTACATAATTGCTTGAAACGAGATAATTAATTGAAACCGTAACGCGACAAACACGGTTATCAATGCTAATACCTTGTCATATCACTATAATTCTTGTTCTATTCATCACCTTTTGATAGTAGATGGTTCCATTGTATTTTTTTTTTTTAAATGAATATATATTTTGTTGAACATCTCTTGCTTGTCTTGGCTTATTGACATGGTTCTTTGATATATAATACTACAATGTCAACAAGTGGGGTAGCTCTTAGTTAATAGAATTACACCCACACATGACAGTTTTAATTGGTATCAGAGTCAGATTTACCATTTATATTTTTCTATTTTTTAGTTTTCTTGTTTTATGGTTTTGTAATTTCTTGGCATAAGACATTTTCACACAAGTCAAATGTATCTCTAGGCTATAAGATTTATAAATCCTATTTTATTTATTGATTCGGGAATTTCAAATCTATAATTTTGTCGAGTGATGCCTAGAGGTGAAGCTATTCATGGTTGTGGCCATGTTGTGCATGCGATCATGTGTTTGCTTCTCAAGGGCTTGACCATGGCTTTGATGATATGGATTTAATGTAATCTTTGCTTTTAGGATTTAGAGGCATTATCTATATGGAGCTTACTTTTGAGATTTTCATTAATCAAATATTTCTTCGCTCGGAAAGAGATGAGCCTTAGAGATGGATAAAGTTTTTAAAGATTATGGTTGCAATATTAAGTATCACCGTGAGAAAGCTAATATAATGGTAGATGCACTGAGCAAGAAATAATGCATATCACAAGGTCGCAATTACAAATTTTATAAGACAATTTTCGGACTTGGATCTTCTCAAATGAGGCAAACACCACAAGAAGATTCAATGTCCTTGATTGCACAGTCATTATTAGTTAAGCGGATTAAAGGGAATTAGTTATCAAAGCTAACTAATGCAGCAAATTATGGGAGTTTGAAGGTGAATTTCTCTAGAGTTAGGCCCAAAGTTAAAGTTTTCTATGGTGTGTGTGGATCTCTATGATTTCAAGGCAAATTGTGCTTTCCAAAGCACACCATATTGATGAGGATATCATTCAAGAAGCATATTGATTTAAATTTGCAATTCATAATAGTAGTGCCCAAATGTACAAGGATTTGAAGCAATTGTATTGGTGGAAAGGCATTAAAAGAAACATTGTAGATTAGATACTAGATGTCTAGCCTGCCAATCAATCAAAGTAGAGCCCTAAACACCAGTTGGGTTTGATCTAGATTGATGTGCCAAAATGGAAATTAGAGCATGCTATCATGGATTTTGTAATTACCAAGCACTCGGAGGGACATGATTCAATATGCGTAATCATTGATTGATAAATTGAATCAATTCATTTCTTAACTACTCATAGAGTGAACTCTTTAGATAGTCTAGTTGAGTTGTATTAGAAAGTGATAGTATCATTTTCGACTGAGATCCACATTTTACTTTGAGATTCTGATAGTGTTTCAAGAAAGCATTGGACCATTAAACTTCATGTTAGCATAACGCATTGATTTTCACCCTTAAACTGATGGTCAACTAGAGCTCGCTATTTAGACTTTGGAAAGGATCTTCCACAATCATATGTATTGGATTTTAGTTAACCATTTAGACGTCACCTTTTATATAAAGTATGTAAATCCCCTATTTTATAGTATTAGCTATATAAATATATATCCTAATTTGTATTTTAACTAAAATATAAATTATTCTCTAGAATAGAATCCTAATTTATTTCCTAGATAGACCTCTAACTTTGTATATAAATAGGCATATTTATTTCCTAGAATAGATCACTAACTTTGTATATAAATAGGTCTTACATCTTATAACTTTTGTATATTGAAAATTCTCTTATTGTAACATGGTATCATAGCATTAGGTTTCCACCGCCGCTTCTCCTCTCTCTTTTCCCCTTTTTTTTCTCTCTTTCGGCGCTTTGCACGATTTCTTTTCTCACCTTCTCTTTCGGCGCTTCACCTCTTCGTGCGAACCCATCACCAGGATTTGCTTCATTACCGATCGCTGCTTTATCGTCGGTCGCTGCCTTTGTTCGTGAGAAGGGATTGATCTAGGGTTTGGCACTAGAAGAAAGAATTGAACCTCCTTCGACCTGCAATTCACCTCCTATCAATCTCACATTTATTACAATTTGCTTTCAACGCCGATCTAGGGCTCTTTATCATTAACGTCCACTATTGCCTTCGTCCTTCATTGAGCTTCCTCCCAGAGCTTGGTTCCTACCCTGTTGCTGTGTTTTCTCGTGTCTTGCTTCGTTGTTGTTAGCATATGCACCATAGTTGTGCTCTCTTCTGTTGAAGTGTTTATGTTTGTCTTGTTGCTGCATTTTGTCTTTCCTACACAAGCTTCAGATCTAGTGTTACTCTTCTTCCCTTCTCTGTTCGCCTCCCTATTTGCAAAGTAAGTTGTTGCCGTGTTTAGTTTAAATCTTCCTTTGGATTCTTCTTTTGTTTCATTTCTATGGCTGAAAATAAGACCTCAATTATAACGGATGTGGTGCATATAATGTCTAAGATCACAGACTATAAGTTAAATGGTTCAAACTATTTGGACTGGAGTAAAACCGTTCGTCTTTATCTATGGAGTATTGATAAAGATGATCATTTAACCGATGACCCTCCTCAAGATGATTTGAAGCAAACATGACTTAGAGAGCATGCTCGCTTGTTTCTTCAGATTCGGAATTTTATTGATAATAAGGTAATTTGTTTAA
>JAGFNQ010006562.1:109132-228373 GCA_024364735.1 Boesenbergia rotunda | reverse complement strand
CTTATATGAGTCAGAATGGTATGCTTCATGAAACCTCTTGTGTTAATACTCCATACCAAAATGGCATGACTGAGTGTAAGAACAAACATCTTCTTGAGACTGCACAATCCCTTTTATTTTAAATGAATGTTCCCAAATCTTTTTGGGCATATGCGGTTTCTACTGTATATTTTCTTATTAACCGCATGCCTTCATTTGTTCTTTATGGTGAGATTCTTACAAAATTTTGCTTCCCAATAAGTCGTTGTATCCTGTCAGTCGTAGGATATTTGGTAGCACTTGTTTTGTTCGGGATGTTCGTTCACATGTCACTAAATTAGATCCCAATTTTTTAAAGTGTATCTTTCTTAGTTATTCTCGTTTTCAGAAAGGTTATAGGTGTTATTGTCCCAATATTAACAAATATCTTGTCTCAATTGATGTCACCTTCATGGAAGACACACTTATTTCCCATCCTCACCTTATTTCCAATAAATCATCATCTTCTCTTTGAGAAGTTGGGATAAGTGAGGATGGGAAATAAGGTGTCTTTCATAAAGGTGACATCAATTGAGAGAAGATATTTGTTAATACTGGGACAATAACACCTATAACCTTTCGGAAGACGAGAATAACCAAGGAAGATACACTTTAAAAACTTGGGATTTAATTTAGTGACATGTGAACGAACATCCCGAACAAAACAAGTGCTACTAAATATCCTACGATTGACAGGATACAACGACTTATTGGAAAACAAAAATTTTGTAAGTGATGATTTATTGGTATATTTTATTACAACCTTTACACTGTTTCAGAACAGTTCTAGTCAAGCCTCCTATTATTCCAAGCGTCAACCTCTTGATTCATGTCCTGCACCTACTACTTCGTCATCAGATCCAACTTCGAGTGATGATTTTCCTATTGCATTACGTAAAGGTAAATGCCAGTGTACTTACCCTATTTCTTCTTTTGTTTCTTATAATGGCTTGACATCTTCTTCTTGCTCTTTTATTGCTTCATTTGATTCTATTCTATTTCTATTACTAAAAATGTCTGTCAGATCTTATCTCATCCCTGTTGGAGGAATGTGATGATAGAGGATATGAAAAGACTTGGATGATAATGATACTTGAGTCTTGGTTGATCTACCTTTATGAAAATGAGCTATATTCACAGTTAAAGTCAATCCAAATGGGCCAGTTGCAAGACTAAAAGCTCATCTTGTTGCTAAGGGTTATCCTCAAACCTATGGGTGGATTATTTTGAAACTTTTTCTCCTGTTGCAAAGTTGACATCTATTTGATTATTTATTTCATTGGCTGTTACTCATCATTGGTCTTTACATCAACTCGATATCAAGAATGCTTTCTTCATGGTGATCTTCAAGAGGAGGTGTATATGGAGAAACCTTTTGGTTTTTTGCTCAGGGAGAGATGGGGCGGTTTGTCGTCTTCAGAAATCTTTGTATGGTTTGAAACAGAGTCCTCGTGCTTGGTTTGGAAAATTTAATCAAGTTATTGAAAAATTTGGTATGACGAAAAGCAAGTCTGATTATTTATGTTCTACAAGCAGTCAAGAGCGGGTATTATTCTGTTAGTTGTGTATGTGGATGATATTGTTATTACTGGAAGTGATACTACGAGAATTTCATCTTTAAATTTTCATTCTTACTCAGTTCCATACAAAAGATTAGGGGTGCTAAAGTATTTCTTAGATGTTGAAGTTATCAGAAGTAAAAAAGGTATATTTCTATCTCAAGAAAATATGTTCTTGACTTATTAACTGAGACGGAAAAATTAGGGGCAAACCTTGTAGTACTTCAATAATTAAAATGTGGACCTCATAGTAGATGGAGAATATTTGAAATTTAGAAAGATATAGAAGGTTAGTTGGGAAGTTGAATTATCTTACTGTGACATGTCCAGTATTGTATATTTGGTTAGTGTCATTAGTCAGTTTATGCATCTCCAACAGTTTATCATTGGGCAGTGCTAGAACAAATTTTGTGTTACTTGAAGGGAGCACCTGGATGGGGTATCATATATAAAAATCATGGGCACATTATATTGAATATTTTTCAGATGTAGATTGAGCAGGTTCTAAAATGGATAGAAGGTTTACTTCAGGTTATTATATTTTCATTGGAGAAATTTAATTTATGGAAGTGTAAAAGGCAAAACGTTGTATCACGGTCCAATGCAGAGTCAGAATATAGGGCTATGACACAGTCTGTGTGTGAAATAATGTGGATATATCAACTATTAACTATTGACTGAAGTAGAATTTAAAATTTTAGTACCAGCAAAACTGTTGTGTGATAATTAAGTTGCTATTCATATTGCATCAAATCCCGTGTTTCATGAGCGAACTAAGCAAATTGAAATTGATTGTCATTTTGTTTGTGAAAAAATTCAACGAGGTTTGATCACTACAGGATATGTAAACATTGGAGAACAACTTGGGGACATTTTCACAAAAGCTTTAAATGGGGTCCGAATTGATTATCTTTGTAACAAGTTGAGCATGATTAATATTTATGCCCTAGGAGTATTAGCTATATAAATATATATATATCCTAATTTGTATTTTTACCTAAAATATAAATTACTCCCTAGAATAGAATCTTAATTTATTTTCTAGAATAGATTCCTAATTTTGTATATAAATAGACCTATTTATTTCCTAGAATAGATTCCTAACTTTGTATATAAATTGGCCTTACATCTTATAACTTTTGTGTATTGAGAATTATCTTATTGTAACAAATCAAAGTATATTTATGAATCCTTTATGTTTTCGATGTTAAAAGCTCATCAACCTATACATATGTTTTTGATGTACCGCTGGAATTGATAATAGAATGTGAGTTTTTAAGAAATTTTCCAAATTGTGTGATGCAATCTCCCTATGGTATGATGCCAAGGATTTCTTAGATTTGATGCTTAAGTTTCTACTACATTCTACAATTCTTTATCACCTAGTTTTAGATTCTTACTCCATATACCCTCAAACAATAAAGCTCTCCTCTTGTGTTGCATCACAGTTATTCATAGGAAAGGATTTAATATTGTTAAGTTTTTTCCTCACACCACGACATCTATTTATTGGTAGATATGACTGATCAACTTGATTCCTCCTGTTTCCCTATATATTGTAGAAAATGGCATCTTTAATGGGGGCAAAATTCTCCAAGTCACTAATAGCGAATCAAGTTACACATCTTATTTGCTATAAATTTGAAGGTTAGTATCACTTGTCTTGAGAATTCTTCATACAAAATTCTAAATGATTGTGTTACATTTGCATATAGTTGCATTTATTTGTTATTTTGTGGTAATCACTTATAATCAGTGATTGATCAGAGTTGTTTGTTACAAATGGGTGCCTATACATGTGTCTTTCTTGATTTGCATGCTGATATATTGTATATTTAATGATCTATCCTGAAAGGATATTGTTTATTGGGTTGTATCTTAAACGTGCCAAATTCCTCAATACATGATTGTATATACAAATGAGCACTACATGAAATATTAGGTTGCATTTGGTTTGCTAATTGCTAAATTGTTTGTTTTCTGTTCTCAATTCCTGAAAATTAGTTTTCCAAAAAGGCAAAATGTTTTTGAGAAAGTGAAAAAAATGGAAAAATGTGAATATTTCATTGTTTTTTCCACATGATTTTAAATTTATTTTTTAGCTTTGGCTAAATTATTATATGTGTATTCTGTATTAATAATAATTTTAATCAATTTTCAATATGCATAGATTGGATGACACTTATTTGAAGAAAATAAAAATTACCAAGAGAAAATTAACTAAAATAATTATACATAATATAACATACAAATGGAATTGCTGTCGAAAGATTGGAAACTAGAGGATAGAAATTAGTAGATGCTGCAATTTCCATGTTGTTATAAACTAAATGCAATGTTGGCTCTTACATTTATTCATTTGTGAATCTAGAACAACACATTGATTTCAAGCTATGAGGAGTCATGTATGTTGTTGTCCTTGCCAATAATCATCTTGTTGTTGCCATACTGCTGAAATAGATTATCCCTGTAAGTTTTTAATTGAAGACAATAATGAAATGTTCAATTGACAACATGTGCAAAACGTTGATAGTAGATAATTTAAAATCTAAGTCAGTATTGGATAACAATTACTGCAAATAAAATTTGTCATTGTTGAAGAATAATAATTTTTCTTAGTGCATGACATTGTCAAGAAAAATAATTTTAGGAAGCTAGGTGAAATTAAAAAAAAATGAATTATGAAATTATAGAGAAAATTCTCATAATTTTCATTTCCCATTCGGTCATTCCAAAATCGTGAGAACAGTTCCCCCCCCCCCCCCCCCATTTTTTGGAAAACTATTTTCTAGAAATTGAGACAAAAACAAATAATCTGGAGGTTTTCATGACCTAAATGCAACCTCTCTCTCTCTCTATAATATATAATTTATTTATTTTAATGGCTTTTAGGTGAGAAATATGAGCTTGCTAAGAAAGTGAAGATCAAACTTGTCAATCATCAATGGCTAGAAGATTGGTAAAGTTAGACTAATTTTTCCTTTGTTTCCATGGAATTGTGATTTTCCATATTAACTACTAGCTGCAGGAAAAGGAAAATAAAATCTGACTGTGTTATTTTATGCATTTTGTTTCAGCTTAAGATCGTGGGAAATTTTGCCAATTGATAGTTATACAAAGAGGTCAGGCCAATACTTCTAATTTTTTTCCCAATGTTTGTTTATTGTATTGGTATGTGTTTGAATAATTTTAGTTGTTTTAGACAGATTTGCTTAAGCTTATGTTGCTATCTGAAAAGTACAAACCTACTACATAATGTATGCATATGTAGTATTATTAATCCCCGATGATTCACTAGCATGTTTAATCCTCTCAAGAGCATCCTCATCTCTCTTTCTAATTATTTTCTTGCATATCAATGAGAACCAAACATCATATTAGTTGGCCCAGATGATCTATGTGATGGCTAGAATGAATAACAATTACAATAGAAGCAGCATATTCTCATTTTTTTCGTATTGATATATTGGTTTGCCTATGATTTCTTTCAACTTTTGCCTTTCGGCTATCGGTTTCTCCTTCTATGTTATTTTCCTTGTTTCGTCCCACTTATTTGGTGGTTTTAGTTTGAACAATGAGCTGTCTAAAGTTATCATTTTTTATGACTTAGGTTCATTCATGCCGATTGGTTCATTCCTGAACAACTTCTAGCCATAATGCAGGGAATTAAAACAAGAGCAATTTATATCAGCTGATACCATGAACTATGTATGCAAATTTATTTAATTTTTTGATTCAAGTTATTCTGAATTATGCTAAAAAATAATTGCTCAAAAGCTTTTAGCTAGCTCCTAGATTGTGCAAAAAAGGAAACTTTTTGAATTGATTATATTTGTAGGTATCTTCTAACTCTTCAAAATTATATTTTTAAGTTTCAACCTTTAGTTTTTGCTTCTTAGTGCTGATCATTGCCATTTTACATTGTTTTGAAAAGTTCTATTTGTCATTAAGAAAGATTATTTTAACTTTGTATCTCAAACAGCGGTTGGGAATTAGAGATTTTGGAATCTGAGGCAAAGGATTCAGATGAAGAGACTGGTGTTAGCAAGAATTCATTGAGGCAAAATAATGTAAAATATTCTAATTTTGGAGTTACAATGCCTGACGGAGGTTCTGATTTGTCCAGTCAGTTTACGGGACATTTTCCAAATGGTAATGCTGCAATTGTCAATTCGGCTTTTGCTGGAAATCCTGTCACAAATAGTGCATCAATCATGACATCATCCAAGAACAACAATTCTCGAAAATCTATGTCAGGTTGCAACAGTGAAAGCAAAAAAATTCATCAGAATGCAGGAGAGGTTTCTCAAACTTGCAGATCTCGTGTTAGAAAAGATTCTATGATTGACATTGAACTATTTGACCAAACTGTTTCTGATTTTAAGGAGGTTGGTTCATTGCCCACTGAAATAGTTTCAGTATCAAGTGCTGCAGATATGAAATCAAGTGCTCTCAATCTTTCAAAGAAGCCTTCAGAAAATCCCGCTTCTGTAAAATCACCTGTGAATATCTTTACACCCTCGAGGAATTTTTCTTTGGAAAAGATTTTGAAAGGTGATTCTGATATAATGCCATCAGAACAGAATAGTTCAAGTGATGAACCAACCAGTCTTGAAGGTTTAACCGCCCAAGTTACAACAAATAATATTGCTAGTGCTTTGCCTCAAAAAAGGAAATCAATGTCCTTGCCAAGAGGGGGCTCAAAGTCTCTCAAGTCGGAATGCCATAGCCTTCCCATACATTCTTCCTCCCGTAATCCATCTCCAAACACTAAATTGACAGCTATTGAACCACTTGTTACCCCTCTGGAAGAGAAGGGTCATCTGACTTTGGATACAAGCCACACTTTGGAAGGTACTATGGATTCAAATGGATCAATTAAAAAAACTCCAGCCTCAAAGTTCAAGTCACTCTACTGTCAGAAAAAGTCACTATCACGTGGGAAACTTGTAACAGATAAAAATTCAAGCACTGCGCATTCAGTTTCAAATATAAATAACCATGGTGTTTCTAGCCCAAAGCAGGCCTTATCTGACCATGAATACAGAACAGAGGAATTGTCCAAAACCACATCTATTACTGATATGTTTGTTTCTTCGTCAGCTAGAAAGACACTCCTAGATTTGCCTTCAAATAATGGGCCAATGCAAGTGGAGAACAAACAAGAGCTAATGAATTACATAGGGAACCAGTTTGGTTCAGTGGTTGCCTATAAGCATTCTGATGAAACATTTTGCAATGAGGAAAGGCCTGAAACATATCTGGGTGGTCCAGGAGAACCTGAACTTGTCACCACAACTTCAAACGGTGCTGTTGCTAATATTGGTATTCAAAATCTAGTGGGGAAGAATAATGCACATGCTGATGGGTCTGAGGAAGACCAGGCTTCTCTATCTCCTGATGACAGATCTTTGGTAAATGAAATTCCCTCAAGAACTGTAAATGCTGATGGGTCTGAGGGAAACAATGCCAAAGTTCTGTCTGGTTCCCACAGAAGAAAGGTTGTTGCTAAGAGGAGTGTCAGTAGCAGATATAAGCTTAATGAAATGAACAGCAGGAAGGAGAATAATGTTCTGGATTCTGATGAAGTTGTCATGAATACCAAGGTTGTGCCTGATAAAATTGACAAGGCTAATGCACCAAATGATAAGCACATTAGCAGAAACTTGAAGAACAGGGTTGCCGAGTCACTCTATGATAGTGAGGTTATAAAGGAAAGAACAGAAGCCACAGATTTTCCTACACCCTCAAGTATCAAAAAGGATGTAACCATGCATTCTAAGCATTCAATTATTGATGCAGAAAAAAACATGCCTGACGAAGCTCGTATCTTCAGTTGTAATCCTTCAAATTTTCATAGCAGTAAACCAGTTAATGAACATGACCACGAAATAGTTAAGACTCCAGACAAGAGCTACAAGATGGAAACACCCAGCACTACAAAGATTAACTTGGATCCTGCATGGTTCATTTTAAGTGGCCATCGGGTTCAGAGAAGAGAATTTCGGGTAATGATAAAAAGACTTAGGGGGAGGATTTGCAGGGATTCTCATCATTGGTCTTATCAAGCCACACACTTTATAACTCCAGATCCATTACGCAGGACAGAAAAGTTTTTTGCAGCAGCTTCTGCTGGAAGGTACGCAACTCATGTGTGCTTTGTGGCTCCGTTCGGTGATTTAGATTCTGCTATCTAATGGATAGTCAATTCATTATGTTTAGATTGGCCAATGATAATATTGTTTAACATGATTATTGTTTTTTCCTGGATAATTGTACATCGTTTAGCTTTAACCAATGATTTACTTGGCGGTGTTTTTGGTTTGTGTCATAAAGCAAATGTTTCACACATTCCACTTGGTTGTTAACTCTCAATCTTTTCCCTCTTGATTTCTCAAACTCAGGTGGATTCTAAAGACAGATTATTTGACTGCTAGTGTTGAGGCTGGAAAATTCTTGGATGAAGAACCCTTTGAGTATTACATGAAAGGTCTTACAGAAGATGGTACAATAAGCTTAGAAGCACCAAGGAAATGGCGACTCTTAAAGGAACATACAGGGCACGGTGCCCTCTATGGGATGCGGATTTTAATATATGGAGAATGTATTGCACCGAGCCTGGTAGGAAATTTGATCTACTTCTAGTTAGTTGTTATATAATTCTATATAAGTTTCATATTTTTATTAAAATAGACAATCTCTTTTTGGTTTTTTCATCCCAAATTTTCATCTGGACTACTCTGAGATACTGTCTTAACATTAACATATGAGCAAAATTATTCATATGTTTTTTTTACTCTACTGAATCAGGATACACTGAAGCGTGTGATAAAAGCTGGAGATGGCACCATTCTAGCAACCTCTCCACCATATACTCGTTTCCTTAACTCTAGCGTTGACTATGCCATTGTCAGCCCAAGTATGCCACGAGTCGACTTGTGGGTGCAGGAGTTCTTGAGGCACGAGATCCCATGTGTAGCAGCTGATTACTTGGTAGAATACATTTGCAAGCCGGGATATTCACTTGACAGGCATGTGCTCTATAAAACACATGTTTGGGCTGAGAAGTCGCTTGCAAACTTGTTGAGCCGTTCCGAGGAGATCAGTGAAGATTTTATATCGACTTCAGTAGAAAGAATTGATGATCTCAGTTGTGCTATTTGTGGTTTGTGCGATAGGGGTGAAGTTATGCTAATTTGCGGAGATGAAGCTGGCACCTTTGGATGTGGGATTGGTACCCATATTGACTGTTGTGATCCCCCACTTGAATCTGTTCCTCAGGATGACTGGTTCTGCTCCAAATGCAATAGCTGGTCCAACAAGGTCAGCCCTAAGAATAAAAAAGCTGCACAGAAAAGCAAGAAACTTTCCTCTAGAACAAAGTGATTCTTCTACACCTATATCTAGGACTGCTATAATGTTACATTGAATACTAGTGTTTTTTGGCAACTCGTTCTTGGTCTTAGACGTTAGGATTGCTGGTGGAGACTTATTGGATGTAGAATGATCTTTAGGCATTCACTGTTAAATAAGTATTAACTGTTTGTTTATATAAGTAGAATGACTAAAAGGCAGCTGCTCTGTAATCCACAGAAACCAATTATTCCATTTGGCAAAAGTATTAATAGTGTTTAAATTTTAGATTTGTCTCTGTTCATTTTGTTAATTTTGAAGCTAAAGAAGATTGAAGTTTTTGCAATGACTAGTTCAACAAGATTTCCTAGTGGTATGGATATGATTGTTCAAAGAGAAGGGTGTGAGCATGTAATGATAACTGGCAATCAGGTGATTTTAAAGCAGCAGCAAACAACATAAATCTGATCAAGAAAGTGATAAGATTGATAATAGGGATAATTTTGTGCCTTTTTTCATTTTTTTCTTTTTTTCTTCTTTCGATCAACAGCCTTAAGGAAGAATAAAAAAAATATAACTTGATGGTTCTCCCTCATATTTTTCCCTATTGTTTGATTGTGGATTAGGTCTCGTAGTATTCACCAACACATAAGGTCCCTTGACCTTAATCCCATTACTCTAGCTGCTACCAAGCAATAAACAATATGTGGGCAAGGCAGCAACGGTTGAAGTTTCTTCGGCATTTTTCAAAAGAAGTACATGAAAATTGATATTTATAAAAAAAAAAAAGCGTTCTATAATTGATTCTTTATCAAAAGGTGTATATAAAATCAGCTCATTCATCTTATACCCTTCTCGCCAATGACGCTTTTTCATAGTTCATTTTTCGAGATATCCGAACTACCTTTTCATAATTTGATATTAAAATAATAAAATGTGGTTCGGATGCAGATATTCTCATTTTCTCTTATCCTATATATCTCTTCCTGTCTTGTAACTCGACCAAGACCCGAAACTTTTATTATATTTTACTGTGATTTTGAAAAGATTAAGAAATAATTAAAAGAATATCTTATAAATAATCATTAAGACCTTTTGGCTCGAAATGAATTTATTTCAAGCACTTTTTGGCCTGAAATAAGGATATGAATAGAAAATAAAAAATATCAAAAAATATCATCAAAATAAAATAAGGAAAGATTTCAGTCCCTCTTTGGACCTGAAATGAAATCTAATTAATTTTTAATATTTTTTCAATGGACAAGAATGAATTACAAATAAGTTAAATGGAAAGTTGAAAAATGAAAGAAGCATCCATTAAGAATTTCCAAAGAGGGTCTTTTTTCCGTTATAAAATGTTGAAGTTTGACTTTTATTTCAGGCCATTTATATGTTAGAATGACGACAGGAAAGAATTGACAACATTAAGAAAAACTAGCAAACTATCAAAAGTTAAACTTCAACATTTTATAACAGTAAAAAGGCTCTTTTTGGAAAATTTTTAATGTGATACTTCTAAATTTTCATTTTATTTTTCAACTTAACATTTAACTTATTCGTAATTGATCCCTTCATTCTTATCCATCAAAAAAATTATTAAAAATTAATTAGATTTCATTCCAGGTTTAAAGAGGGTCTGAAATTTTTGGGACTGAAATTTTTCCTTATTTTATTTTGATAATATTTTTTATTTTCTATTTATATCCTTATTTCAGGTCAAAAAGTGTTTGAAATAAATTAATTTTGAGTCAAAATGACCTTAATGATTATTTATAAGATAATCTTTTAATTATTTCTTAATCTTTTCACACAATAAAATATAGTAAAAGTTTCAGGGCTTGGTCGAGTTACAAGGGAGGAAGAGATATATAGGGATAAGAGAAGATGAGAATATCTACATCCAAACTATAGTTTATTATTTTATAATCAAATTATGAAAAGATGGTTCGGATATCTCGAAAAATGAACTATGAAAAGACGTTATTGGCGGGAGGAGTATAAGAGAAATGAGTTGATTTTACATGTGCCTTTTGGTAAAGAATAAACTATAGGACGCTTTCTAGTAAATATGAATTCTCACGTACGCCTTTTGGTAAAATGCCGGAGTTTCTTGGTTGAGAGTCGACCACAGTCCTGCGAACGGTTAGTCGTTTTGCCCTTTTCAAAGTTATTTTTTTTTTTGGAGTAAATTAATTTTGCAATGCATCATAAATAAGAATTGATTTAAAAATTGATCCATGAATGTATACTTAATTATGAAAGTATTTTACCGTTGCTCTATAGCTAGGGGTAATTGTGTATTCATCTTGTATGGTAAAAAATGACTTACTCACTTCAAATGTCCTTCACTATCAACCCCAATGTGAGATGAAAGAAATAAATTATGGTGATAGAATGGTCTCTTTATATGAGAGAGATTTTATTTTTCCTAGAAATTCAATTTCTACTCTAATGTGACAACCACCCAAATATCAAATTGATTTTTTTTTAATTGGCATCAAATATTCTATTTATGTTGATTAATTTTGAGATAATTGGTTGGGCCATCGGAATTAACTCATTTGATGATCTAAACATGTACAAAGGCACAATTAAGATTATTATTTTAGAGAAGAGTGTTATGTTGTGTACCTACTAATTAAAATTTGAGCTCTAATACACTCAGTGAAAAAATTCAATCAAATGTTCAGTGAATGACGTGACATTTTATATGTACACGTCTGATTATTGCTCGGACACCATCTCAAACTATATCTAGGAGACACGGTAAATCCGTCAGGGATCGCTGCATATAAAGTGCCACGTCATTTATTGAGTTTTTCCTTAAATTTTTTTACTGAGCATATTATTTTTCTTAAAACTTTTTCGACAGAAACATGAGCATCATGTTAAGTTATTTGGTATAATTATAAATAGTTGTTAGTTGATCGGGGTAACAAATGATATTGCTCATTTTAAACGGCTTATCATCAATTTGACGATAACATGTAGAAAAAAATGTAGAAAAAAAAAATATAGATAGATAAATTATAAAATATATTTTATTCTAATATAAATTTTTTTATAGAAAAAAAATCAAATACTGAAAATTCACCCCCAACAAATATCAACTGCGTCGTGGGGACAATTGTACATAGTAGATTGATAGTAGTACAAGTGAGCGAATGTCATTGAAGATGTTTTTTTTTAACGAAACACTTCCTTTGTAATTGCATGGTTCTCTTAAATATATTGATTTTTTTTTTCAATTCACAAAATTAATTATATCGAAATGTTGATTATAAAAAAAATCATGCAATATTACTGTGTTAGTAATTGGTGGCAAAGACGATTCATTTGTCCCAATAACTTTGTCAATGATAGGGTTAAATAGCCCATGACGAGTACATGAGATGAAGAAGCTGCGTGACATATAAGTCGGGTCGGAATGACCCTCCTCCCCGAGCCTCAGGACTCTCCCTTGGGGAACACACCCAGGAAGGATGGACAGAAGACCCTTCCGAGGATCTTTCCCGGGACCCCCTCGAGGGGTGGGGTCCCGAGTGCGCCTTGGACATTCTAGCGCTCGAGCTCACCCAGGTCAGAAGGCCCTAAGCTCACCTCGGGGTAGCGGAGCCCGATTTAGCTTCGACCTCAAGCTATGGTCCTCCCCCCTTTTCACTATGGATAAGTCTTCCTGTTGTAAGGATTCATTACGACCCTTAAATGTTGCAATGAGCCGAAGCGTAATAACGGCGCAGACCGTTTCAAAAGCTATCAAGTAACCGTCGAAAGAAGGGGGGACGTGGCATAAATCATGGAGACGTGACACTAAACGGGGAAATGCGCCCAGTTTACCATCCTCAGTATAAAAGGTAGTCCAAACCCTCCGGTAAAAGGGGGACGCTTGTTGGTGCTTGGATGACTATAGAGGGGGGGTGGGGTGAATGTAGCAAGACACAGAAATTTGACTCTCTTCTTGAAGTTTTCTGCACTTGGAGTTAGCGGCAGCGGAAACAATACAAAAACAAGAACACAAACAGAAATAACAATACAAGGTCGAGAACAAGGAGGATTTACAAGATTCGGGGATAACTTGCCCCTACTCCTCGGCGTGCCCGTGAGGTGGGCGATCCCTTGATCGTCGGCAGATCAAGCCCCAGGAAATCTGATATCAAATGGAACCTCATTCTCGGTGGAGAAACCTCTCCATAGCAAGTCTCAACAGAGAAATATGAAATGAAAGCACAGAGACAAAAACAAACTTACAGAGCACAATGAACACACAGAAAGAAACACTTCACCGAGCTCACCCAGCACAACTCTCACGCAAGAGCTCCCCGCTCTTTGTGTCTGCTTGCTGATGGACTCGCCAAGCTCTCCTCTGATTCAAAGTACTCAAGTTGCAGAAGCTTCAAAGAATGCTTAAGAGTATGCTTCAAGGTGCGGGATGAATGAGAGTTGTCGCAAGAGTTATCTTCTCCTCTTCGCCAACCAACTCTTAAACCTGCTGCCCATCGCCAGGTCACCAGACGCTCCTCTGCAGCTCACCAGCTGCAACAGTCCAGCTACCCCTGACCTCTTCTGGACTCCCTGAACCCTCTCCAGTCAAGCCCTAGGTCAGTTCGTCAGCTTTATAGCCGTTGCAGCTCGCGCTAGAAGACGTTGTATCCTGCGAAAGGAAAACAGCCAAAACTGACATAGCGAAAGACTCCGGTTGACCCTCTATGAGTAATCCCTGCATTACCTGCACACTTAGCAGATGTTTAGCACAACAAATCAATGGAGAATCAAATACCAGAAGAATCAGAGCAGATATCAGTAGTGTTCAGAAGGAAATCAGAGCGTCTGACAGCGTTTTCAAATTAAAGTTCAGCTACTGATCGGTCACCGGACCGATCAGAGATGACCCTGATCGGTCACCAGACCGATCAAGGAAAGCCCTGAACGATCAGGCTGAAGCCTGATCTGTCCACAGTGAGAAAACTAGGATCGTGGACTTCTTGTGATCGGTCACACTGATCGATCACAGATCGTGGATCGGTCACCGGACCGATCCAACCCTTGTTGGAGCTTTCTCCAGCTTCCGCAGGCCAAAACCCCTGATCGGTCACCTGACCGATCAGGATGTGCTCTGATCAGTCTGGTGACTGATCAGGTCACTCCCTGACCGATCAGGATCCATCCTGATCAGTCAGGAGAAGGAATCTCGCGACAATTTGATCGGTCAGATTGACCGATCAAAGTTCCTCACAGAAGAGCTCTGAACTCTCCCTGATCGTTCACCAGAACGATCAGAAACCCAGTATAAGCCTTCTGTTCTCTCCCTGATTGTTCACAAGAACGATCAGGAGCCGAACAGAAGCATTTGGCTCTCCCTCTGATCGTTCACCAGAATGATCGGACTTCTCTGGATCGGTCACCAGACCGATCCACAACAGGAGTTCGTGCCAACTCCCTGATCGGTCTCCAGACCGATCCAGCTTCGACCAAGTCAGCCCTAAGTCCAGAGAACAACCTTCCTAGCCTTCTCTGACTCATTCTGGTCCCAGAGAACGAGCACACGTGCCCTCTCCGACCAGTACACGCAATGCTCAGTCCCCCGGACCAAGACTTCGTGCCCAGCTTCACTCACTGGGACTTCGTTCAACCTAGCTTCCCTAGCTAGGACCTGGCTTCACTCACTGGGATTTCCATCACCTGGCTTCACTCACCAGGACCCGGCTTCACTCACCGGGGTTTCAATCACCTAGCTTCACTCACCAGGACCCGGCTTCACTCACCGAGGTTTTCAATCACCTGGCCTCACTCACCAGGACCCGACTTCACTCACCGAGGTTTTCAATCACCTGGCCTCACTCACCAGGACCCGGCTTCACTCACCAGGACTTGGTTTCACTCACCGGGGTTTTCAATCACCTGGCTTCACTCACCAGGACCCGACTTCACTCACCGGGGTTTCAATCACCTGGCTCCACTCACCAGGACCCGGCTTCACTCACCGGGGGTTCCGTAACCCGGATTCACTCATCGGGAGTCGTGCTCAGTCCCCGACCAGGACTTAAACCAGACTCAACTTATTAACCTAAACTTAAATCGGTGTCAACACCAAAATAACAATCAGGGTCAGATTGCATCAACAATCTCCCCCTTTTTGTTGTTTGACAACCCGATTCTAAGTTTAGGTATTTAAAATCAATTGTAACAAATTTCATTATCGTAGGAGAGTCAGAGTCCTCCCCCTACAATAGTTATACTCGTAATCATCCTAAACTTAACTAACCACACTCTCCCCCTTTGTCAAACACCGAAAAGGGTGTAGGCTGGTTGCTAAGTTTAAAATGCCTCCCCCTCAACCCAGGGTGTTTCCCAAAACAAACAGGATATGATTAATTAATAGACATATGATAAGCATATGAAATAGATAAATCAGGACAGCTTATACATATGCATCATATGATAAAGTGAACAACCTAAACATAAAATAGTAATCATAATGTCATACAGTCATGCAATCATAAGGTCATACAAGCATAACAGTCATGAAGTCACAGGCAGAATCCGAATACAGAAACAATCAATCCTGGGCTGGCGGGTCGTCAGACTGCATGGGATCGTAGGATGTGTGATAGATACCATTTTGTTGATTACTTTAATTGCTAAAATCCATGTTTGACCTATGTTTTTATTGCTTAATTGTGAAATTGCCCTAGGTTTTAGGATTTCCTCTTATTTTGGACTTAATTGCAAATTTACATATTTTTGGATTATTTGGCCACTAATTTTCTGATATATTTTTGTAGGCATGAAAGGATCCTGGACCCAGAGCATATTGGGTCAAACTTGAGTCGGAAGTGAACCGGATCGAATTGTCAAGCTTACGATTAATCCGAGCCGTCCGATTCAAGAGCGGCTAGATCTGAGCCATCCGGGACGATCTGAAGCAATCCGAGCTAGGGTTAGGGTTGATCAAGCACTATAATCAAGATCTGAAGGTTTCATTCCAATCAGAGCTCAATCAACCGTTGGATCAAGCTCGGAGGGCTCTAGATCATCCATTCACAGATTAAGTTGATCTGGACCATCCGTTGTACATCTGGAGGATCCGAGCTACCACAAGGTAGATCCTGACCTCAGATCATCATCATCAAAGTTTGGCTCAAATCAGAGCAAGATCAGCCGTTGAATTTCTTAAATTAATCTGAACCGTCCAATGCTAAGTATTTAATCAGATTTTCCCAGCAGCTTCTCCTCGTCGCGTCTCCGCCGCAGCTCCGTCTTCTTCGTTTCTTCTTCAGTTCTTTAGCTAATTTCTTTATCCAAGGGGCGTGACCACCTCAATCCATCATCAAAGCAAGGGCTAGGTTAGTGAAGAGAATCTCAGTGAGGTTTCAGATTTGAATTTTGCTCAATAGCAAAGTTGCGCGAGGTCTCGGCAGTTTTGCTATCCGACTTCAACGAGCTCAGCTGTGCTCCATCGCCACTGCATCCGAGCTATCCAGAGGGGTTCCCTGGAAGGTTTCGGTCATTCCCTAATCCCAATCGCAAGCCACCACAGCGAGTTTGAAGAATTCGGAAGCAAATTTCAGCTTGAGCAAGAATTGATCCGATTCGGTAGCAGAGATAGTTCCTCACTGATTTGTTGAGCTTGCGGGTTCGAAGTTCACTCTTGATTGACGACCAAGGAGCTCTTGAGTTGGAGAAGGGTTGAGGCGTAGTTTTTTTTAGTTAATTTTTCTGTTTTAGCTGTAATTTCGAATTATGCTGTAGTTTCATTAATGAATGGTCTGTTTCAGCTGCTGTAGTTAACCTTTCGGGCTTAATTCTGCTTAATTAGTGGTTTTAATTTGTTCTTCCATTAGTTAGCTAGCTCATTCAGTTAACACTTCGCTTAATTTCATTTGCTTTGCAATTTAATGTTTGCGTATCAGATGGTTACAGCTTGCGTATCAGGCTGTTTTGCACATTTCTGTTCAGTTTTGAATTTCTCAGCTTGTGTTTCAATTCGATTTATGTCTAGCTCAATTCCTACAATTAGAGATCACATTTAGGGTGTGAATTTAGTTGATCCAAGTTCTTTTTGTATGTAATGGCATTTCTGAAGTCTGTCCATGTCTGAAATCTGTCCATTTCTGAAAATTCCAGCTTGCGTATCAAGTGGGAGATGCAATTTTCAGTTTTGTGTTCTTAATTTGAGTCAGTTACATTAGTTCTTCTTGGTTTGCGCATTCAATTTCAGTTGCTAGGTTCGTTTTGCTTTTGGTTTGAAATTTTATTTCTGCAGTAATCTTTTCAGCATTTCTGAATTTCAATTGCTGCAATTCAGTTTCAAATTCTGCCATTCAGAATTAATTCCTGCAATTCTGGGTTATTTCAGCAAATTTAGTCATCAGTCTCTGAAGTTTATATCAAGAGAACTTGGGATCTTCTCAACCTTTCTGAACATGAAGTTTTTGCAATTAAACTCAGCTTTCAAACTGACAAAAGCAATCAATTCATTTCTGAAAATTTTGGTTTCATCACTACTGAATTCATGCCCGGTTCTGATTTCCTTCATTCACTTATGCTTAGCACTTTTCGAATGGGTTGTCTTCCAAGTTGTATCAACCAAATTCAATTCTGAAGTGTCAAGTCACAGTTCTGCATTTGGCAGCAGCTCTCGGCACATGAACACCTCCTTGAGTATCAAGTTGCTTCATCCTTTTCACTATGTTTCAAGTGAAATTCTAGCATTAGTTTGTGCCAAGTTGAATGTAAATTTTAATGTGTATTTAAGCTTGAAATCAACTTCCTGCGTAGTCAGCTCGGTTTTAAATTGAAATCTCACAATTTCAGCAAGTTAAGCTTGAAATTTCTGCACTTGGGTCAAGGGAAGTTTTGGCACTGACCTTGTATCAGTTGTTTATGGATTGTTTGCATGTGGTTGGTCGTAAGAGGTAGTTTCTTAGGAAAATCTCTGAATAGTATCAATCAGCATTAGGATCAATCTAATATCATGCTTTGATTTTCTGAATGTTGCAACATTACATTGCATTGATCGATTTAATTGCCATTGATTGAATTGTTGATTGCCATCATTTGTTTGGCTCATTAGCTAAGTTCATCTGCTTCCATTGCATTTCCATGTCTATTTGAACCCAAATCCAATCTACATTCGAAACCCGAAATTCACAAACGACACATTAATACAAGTTCGAATCAGATTATATCAACTAGTCCCCAGGAAAAATACGACCTGTGGCCCCTTTACTACGTTTTCATATTTTGATTGCAAAAAGAGTTTCCAGCATTTCATTCATTCATATCTAAATTTGGTAGACCCACATTCGTGACAGTCATATTTGGGTCTGTCAATGTGTCATCGTCCGGTAGGATGCTCCCAGGAGCAGTGCTGCTGATGGGTGCAAATCCAGGAAATGTAGGCTGGTATGGATGACCAGCTGCCCAAGCGCGCCACTTCGCAACCCATGCCTGCTGCTCGAAACGGATCCCAGAGACGTCGGACTCTATCGTGAGTAATCTGCGGTCGATAGACTGAACCTCAGAGCTGATCCCCTGTCGCCAGAGGTTGAACACATGAAACTCGTGCTGCATAGCCATCTCCAGCTCTGCGACCTGCCACCAGAGATCAGGATCCGGCTCGTACCCCTCATGTGCTGTTGCGGGTGCCTCTTGATGTACAGCCGGAGCTGCTGGTACCTGAATGTGGGCGGCCCGTGGTAACTCGCCTAACCCCCTCCCATCCTTCCATAGAAGGCCCTGGTCCTGAGGTCTAACAATGATGCCAGACTTGGCAAACGCGCGATTGCCAAGTCGATAATCCTGCCGAACCATGGGCACGGTCCTGCCCTTGGTCACATCTATACCGACTGTCTGAAACCAGTCAGTAATGATGTGCCCAAAAGGCATGTAGACGGTGCGACGGCTGGGCTCTCTATAGGAGACGATGGACTCGAAGATACTCACCATAATATCAAAATCCAACTGTCGATGCATCCCATAGAGCATCAGACAGTGGAATGGGCGGATCTCAGCAAGAGGTTTTGAAGTTATGGGCAGAATGCATTGGGTGATGATCTTGAATAGAATGTAATCTACAGGAGATAATCTGAGGGTAGCAAAAGTAGGGAAGTCAGTGTCAAGCTCATCGAGACCATCCGGCCTGGGGTGGCCAAAAATGTACTCATAAATGGAATCTGGGGTGCCATCCAAGAATGGAACTGGTAAATGGGCTGGAAGGGTAGGAAATAGGGAAAAGCTATTCGGTGAACGCCGAAAGCCCAGATACTCTGAGAAAGTAGAGTAAGTAAAATCTAGGTCTTTCTTGGCCACCCGAGTAGTGCACGCATGAATGTCAGCAGTGGAATAAAGGTTGTTATAGAATTCGGATACCAAGTCGACATTGATCTCGCATTCCAGAAAAAGGAAAGACTCCATATTATAGAACTCGATGATTTGTTTGACCAAGGGACAATTTTCGTATACAAAAGATTTATCTACCGTACGACAAGGGAGAGGCTTAAAGGTAGTGTTGAGGAACTTCTGTTCGAAGAAGGAACTCACAAATCTAGAACTACCAGAGGGTTGGGGGTCTTTGGGAGGGTCTAGATGATGATGAACCTTTTCCCTTTGAGGTCCCCTCGGTAGGTTCTTTGCCCTTGGAAGATTTCCTAAGGGTTAGAATAAGAGGTCACGGCAAAGATAAGAATTTGAAGTTAAAGGCACGACAACCACAATGAATCAAACGTAGGTCGGTTTGATCAAATGAATCATAACACAAAGCTGTTGAGGCAATCTGTGGTCCGGAGTGACCAAGTGTTTTGATGTTTGGGCAAAGGGTTTAAGTTAGGTTTACCCTTGTGATCTCATATGTGTATGTTGAGTGTGCAGGTTGTATAGGTTACACATATGGACTTGACTGGACGGCCTCGATACGGTGAAGGGTGGCATGGAGACAAGCTGGAGGCTTGTGTGCGCACGATGAGCTGATGGGTGCGGACTTCGAGGCATGCGTGAAGGATGGCATGGAGGTAAGCTGGATGCTTGCGTGCATCCGAGGGACGAGCGCCGAAGATGAAGAGGGCGCGAAGGCAACAGTCGAGGCTGCGAAGGAGGAGTCAGTCGAGTCGTGAGGGTACGAGTGCTGTGTGATTGTACTCGGGAAATCCTAGGGTTCGAGTGTGGAGTGGTATGTACTCGGGGAGTGTAATCCTAGGATCAGCAGGGTACCAGTCGACTGCCCTGGGGCAGTCGACTGGTAGGTGGCTGGTGAGCTGGCAAATTCGAACGTTGGGGGTGTCAACGGTCGAATTTGGCTGGCACCAGTCGACTGCCCTGGGGGCAGTCGACTGGTAGCGAGAAATCAGCCCCGAGTCCTATTTAAAGAGGACTTCGTGGTGGCTGAGTTTCTTAACGAAACTTATCTTGGTTAAAGGCAAGTTGGTAGTCTTTGGGCTCAAGGTTGTCAAAGGTGTTGTGGTGAGGTTTCTCCACCCACAAGGAGCGACGAGAGCTAGCCGGAGGTTATCCGGGGAGTGATCCACCGACGGATTCTTGGATTAGTCACCCGACCGGGGTGGATACCAAGAAAATATTTGCTAGCAGTGATTTCTTCTTTATTATTGTTTATTATTATTGTTTCCGCTGCGCATACTAACAACGTAGGAAGAACAAGCCGAAGAATCGCTATTCACCCCCTCTAGCGGACGGAATCGATCCTACAGTTGGTATCAGAGCAAAGGACCGCTCTTGATCGGACTAACCGCCGAGGGAGCACACGCTAGAGGAAAATGGAAGGAGAAGGTCCGCTAGGGGACGACATCTACACTTCGCCGGCCTACGACCACGAGGATTTCAACTATTGGCAGGTGAGGATCGAGATGTGGTTCGGAATGGATTGGGCATGCCGAATCATGCTTGAAGACCCCTTCGAAGTTCCAAAGGACAAGCACGGGAAGAAGCTTCGTCCTAGATATTGGGACAAAGAGCAACAAGAACAATTTCGGGCAAATAAGAAGGTAATAGATATATTAATCAATATTTTGCCTACTGATGTGTTAAATGGTGTAGGGGAGTATCAAAGTGCATGTGAATTATGGAGTAAAGTGAAAGAGTATCATGAAAGTCCTACACATGCTCAAGAGCTCAAGGAGAAAAGTCAAAGTGGTCAAGAAGAAGAAGAAGAAAAGGAAGTGTCAACCTCTTCAAGTGAGGAGGAGGAATCAAGTGAAAGATTATTAACCTCCTCGAGAGAAGAAGAGGAAGAGGTCTCCACCTCAAGAATTGAGGGGGAGGAGAGACCCAATTCAATGTCGGATCAAAAAGAAAAATCTACATCATCCAAGGTTGAAGAAGTCAACCTAGTCTCCACCTCCGCCAAAGCTAAATCGAAGGAGCACATCACATGCTTTGGTTGCAACGAAAAGGGGCACTACAAGGACAAGTGCCCAAATGGTAAGGAGGTAAAATCTAAACCCGAGTCCATTCGATTTAAATCTAACGTGGGGATTGGGGGAGCCCAAGAAAAGAAAAAGGAGATTAGATATTTCACATGTGGAGAATTAGGGCACTACCACACCAAGTGCCCAAAGAAAAGTGAGCTAAAGAAAATGAAGCACTTGAGGAGATGGGAGAAAGAAGAAAGAAAGAAGAGAAGAATCCCACATCAAGGAGGGACTCCAAAGGTAAGGAAGGTAAATTCTATCCTTAAGCCAAGATTTAATTCAAATTCAAATTTCTGTATGCATGATAAAAATCATGTTAATCATTCATCCATGCATGCTAGGATTAATGAAAATTATCTACTTGTGCACAATTTTGGTTTTAAGTACAATGATAGGAATAGGAATAACAAGGTAGGTCAAAACATTAACAAAAACATGCATCATGAGAGACCTAGGACCCTTGTACCTAAGAATCATGGTACTAATTCCAAAAAGGGGAGAAATGTGCCTAGGAGAATGGATAGCTCTAGGGATGTCCAAAGTGGACATATGGACTCCAAAGTTAAATGTCTAGAGAGGGATAATCAAGCCTTGAGGGCAAGACTTGACAAATTGAAAAGACCCTAGAAAGATTCACTGTTGGATCAAAGGGTCTAGACATGGTGTTGGGTAGTCTAAAACCCAACTATGATAGATCGGGATTAGGATACCGGTCTAAGACCTCCAAGGCCAACAAAAAGAAGTATGCTAGGGAGGCATACAATCATGATAAGGAGGGTAAGTCCAAGGATGACAAGGGAATGCCATCCAAGGGTAGAAAGGGTGACTTAACCAAGGACAAGGTGTCCAAGGTTAAGAAGGTTCACTTTGTAGGCCAAGAGTCACCGGGGGCACACCGGTGTGGCTTAGTGTGGATTGAGTCACCTAGGGAGGTGGCTAGGGCTCAGAGCTCAAGGGGGAGCTCTAGGAGCCTATGGGGTCCATGGTGAATGGATCTCAAGAGTTTCTCTCCTAGAAAATTAGGTTGAAGTGTGCCAAAAGGATTGGAAGACTTGGGTAAGTATTAATTCTAGAAAATGGCACATTAAAAGGAGAATTAGGGAGAAAAAGGTGAAAATAGAATATATCTGAGAAAATTAGGTTTTAATGAGTGAACGCCATGCAATTCAGTGCTAGAAATGAGTTATGATCAAGTATAAGAGAATACATTAAGGAAAAGTCACAATTGAGACTTTTGGAGATGAGTTTCAATGATACATTTTAGAGAAAGTTGAGTTTCGTGCCAATCTTGGGATCGGAGTACATTTGTTTGGAAACGTATTTTTTCCAAGTGGACATTGGCCCCACAAATCTCCCCACGAAATTTCATAATTTTGGAGATTTGTGGAATTATCTAGGCATTACTGAAATTAGGCTAAAAACCATGAATTTCAGGTATCAGTCGACTGCCCTAGGGGCAGTCGACTGGTAAGAGCCCAGAAACATTCTGTGAGTTTTGGGAGTCGACTGCCCCAGAGGCAGTCGACTGGTCCGTAGGCTGAAATGGAAATAGGTATATTGGACAATCAGAAATTGCAAGTTTGGATTATAGGATAAGGTCTTGGATTAAAAGTCTTCTTATTCTTTGAATAAAGTGTTATTCCATATCTTGAAATTCAAGGAAGAGTGATAAGTGGGTATTTACCTAGGATTAAGAGATAAGAAGAAGGAGAGCTTTATCACATTAAGAATACCTATTGAAAGGGAGAATTGAGGACAATTCCTTGTGTAAATTGATAATGGTTAGAGTTGGAAAACACAAGGAATCATGAATTGAGGTCAAAATTGATACAAAGTGTCCATCCTTGAGGAAATTAGAGAATTGTACCAAAGTCAAGCACATTAGATAATATTAATCAAATCATACTTTTCTAGGATAGAGTATATCCTAGCAAATGTGCTTGCTAACCTTTTAGAGTTTTTCAAAGTTGTTGTTGAATTCTTATTGACACTAGGGATAAGGGTGCTTGGGGAGCAAGCCTTTAAATGGTGTTCAAAGGGAAAAGAACTCGGGTGTTAGGTTGGGAAGAACCTAACTTGGTGTTAGGAGGTTAAGTTGGGTAGAACTTAACCTAAGAAAATGAAAATTGGGAGAAGGCATAGGTTAAGGGGGAGGTTGTCTCCTTGTTTGCCTTAATTTTCATTGAAAATTTTGGGTTTTGTTTCCAACTTGGGAATGGTGATAGATACATGGTGAAATATATTTTTCCCAAGTAGGTATGGGTACCACAAAGTTCTCCACGAAATTTGGAATTTTTGAAGATTTGTGGAATTTCTGGTGCATTTCTGAAAATGGCCAGAAAATATGATATTCAGAGTATCAGTCGACTGCTACTATTGGCAGTCGACTGCCCAGGGCTGATTTGGGTATCAGTAGCTGGGTTGGTGTCCAAATGATAAAAACAAGTATATGGGGGTCAAGTACACTATGTTTGGAATCATTGGGGATTAAAAGAACCGATAATTGGGATATTATTGGGTTCTTTTTGATGTTAGGCAAAGGGGAGAAGTGTTGGTTTAAGTTGGGAAACCAAACTTATCTTTGCAAAGAAACCCTAGGTTTAGGGGGAGTTGAGATTAAGGGGGAGCATGGTTGCTCCATTTTTGGCGTAAGAGGAACCTTGGAGAGGTTCTTAAAAAGCTTTGTAAGTCCAGTGTAGGGGGAGCTTGGGAGAAGCTTTAAAAAGCCCGTTTTAGCGAAATTCCTAACTTGGAGGGTTAGGTGTGGGATGCCCTGGGATAGGATCCATTTTGCATTGCATATGCATTTATTTAGCATGGTTTTTGCTATTGACTACTATCTTGCTTTCCCTAACTTAAACGTATTGCCAAACATAAAAAGGGGAGATTGTTGAGGCAATCTGTGGTCCGGAGTGACCAAATATTTTGATGTTTGGGAAAAGGGTTTAAGTTAGGTTTACCCTTGTGATCTCATATGTGTATGTTGAGTGTGCAGGTTGTACAGGTTACACATATGGACTTGACTGGACGACCTCGGTACGGTGAAGGGTGGCATGGAGAGGCTTGTGTGCGCACCTGAGGGACCTTGGTGAGCAGGGACGATGAGCTGATGGGCGCGGACTTCGAAGCATGCGTGAAGGATGGCATGGAGGCAAGCTGGAAGCTTGCGTGCATCGAGGGATGGGAGCCGAAGATGAAGAGAGCGCGAAGGCAACAGTCGAGGCTGCGAAGAAGGAGTCAGTCGAGTCGTGAGGGTACGAGTGCTGTATGATTGTACTCGGAAAATCCTAGGGTTCGAGTGTGGAGTGGAATGTACTCGGGGAGTGTAATCCTAGGATCAGCAGGGTACCAGTCGACTGCCCTGGCGGCAGTCGACTGGTAGGTGGCTGGTGAGCTGGCAAATTCGAACGTTGGGGGTGTCAACGGTCGAATTTGGCTGGCACCAGTCGACTGCCCTGGGGGCAGTCGACTGGTAGCGAGAAATCAGCCCCGAGTCCTATTTAAAGAGGACTTCGTGGTGGCTGAGTTTCTTGACGAAACTTGTCTTGGTTAAAGGCAAGTTGGTAGTCTTTGGGCTCAAGGTTGTCAAAGGTGTTGTGGTGAGGTTTCTCCACCCACAAGGAGCGACGAGAGCTAGCCGGAGGTTATCCGGGGAGTGATCCACCGACGGATTCTTGGATTAGTCACCCGACCGTGGTGGATACCAAGTAAATAGGTTTGTTAGCAGTGATTTCTTCGTTGTTATTGTTTATTATTATTGTTTCCGTTGCGCATACTAACAACGTAGGAAGAACAAGCCGAAGAATCGCTATTCACCCCCTCTAGCGGACGGAATCGATCCTACAAAAGCAATGATCAATTGCAGATCGGTTTGATCAGTGAGGTTAAGGTCACGGTATGGCAAACACAATGTTTGAATGGGTCAAGGCAAGCACAAGGTTACGGCAGAAGAGTGTAGAGACACAACACAAGTTGAAACAAGTTGATTAGTACAAAATCATAATTTATAAGATAATCGTCTAATAACAACCACAAGAATATCCTTACTTGGGTCCATGAAAATGATGGATTGGGAGAAGATGTTGACAACAATTCGAAGAGGAGACGACCTTGCGCAAGAGATGAGAAATTCAGAACTGGGAGAAGCTCGCCGTAGAGAAGCCCAGATCACGACACAAGCAGGAAACTCACAGCTTGCATGGGTGTGGAGTTTGCCAAAAGCTCACGATGAAAGGGAGGAAAGGTCTCACACAGGAAGAAGAAGAGGAGCTCGCGCACACACTCGCAGGAAGCTGAGAAATAGAGATCTCGCCTCGTTGAAATCTCAGAACTCACGCAGGAAGAGGAGAAGACTTTGGTGCGATTTGCGCAGGTGGAAGGGAGTCGGCTAGGGTTTGGAGGTATAAGGAGATGAAGTTAATAGGTTGGTGGACCGATCCACCAACCGAAGTTCTATGTAGACGGGTAGACGGGTCCTCCAACAGCTAGCATAGCGGGGTGGGAGTGCTACTAATTTCCCCTCGGGGAGACACGTTACATTTATCCGTTAGCTCCACTTTAAGGCTACCAATAACGAAGTCGAGTATGAGACAATCCTAGCGGGGCTGCAAGCGGCCCAACACATGGGGGCCTGTCGGGTCACAGTATACTCAGACTCACAATTGGTAGCGCAACAGATAAAGGGTGACTTTGAGGTCCGGTGTGAGCACCTGCAGAAATATGTATCCCTCTACGAACAGATGAAGGTCTCCTTCTCGGAGGTCATCTTGCAGAAGATCTCCAGGTCGGATAATATGCAAGCCGATGAGCTGGCCAAACTGGCCAGCTCCATATCCACCTGGCAGCTAGGCGAGCCTCGCACAGCGGAAGAGACGGTCGCACAAATTGGAGAGGGAGACGGGGGCAATAGCCGAACCGACTGGAGGGATCCCTACATAGCGTTCCTGCAGGATGGACAATTACTGGTGGGGATCAAGGGGGTCGACTATTCCGCCTTCGGGAAGGCAGATTCACACTAGTCGGGGATCAGCTGTATAGGAGGGCCTTTGCTCGACCCCTCCTAAAATGCATCAGGCCGGAGGAGACTGACTACGTGATGAGGGAGGTACATGAAGGCATCTGCGGGAGTCACATTGGAGGAAAATCACTGTCCCGGAAGATCCTTTTGGCAGGATATTTTTGGCCCATCTTGCAAGCCGACGCTCTCAAGTTTGTGGCTGGTTGGGAGGCCTGTCAAAGACATCAGCATGTGACTCACCGCCCGACGGAGCCCTTGTGAGTTTCTACCGTATCCTGCCCTTTTGATCAATGGGGAATGGACATTATAGGCCCCTTTCCTGTTGGGCCCCAACAGAATAAATTTCTGCTGATCCTCATGGATTACTTCTCTAAATGGATAGATGTCGAACCCATGGCAAGCATCACGGAGGGGGTGGTGATGAAAATCCTATGGAAGGACATTGTTATCGATACGGCATCCCACATAAGCTGGTGTCGGACAACGGAATACAATTCTCCGGGCGCAAATTGAAGGAATGGTGCTAGGGGTTAGGTATTCAACATGCTTTTACCTCAGTTGCATACCCACAGAGCAATGGACAATAAGAGGTCGTCAATCGGGAGATCCTACGAGGACTCAAGATAAAGCTAGACCTATGTCGGGGGTAGTTGGGTCGAAGAACTCCCAGCATCCTGTGGTCCTACTGGACTACCTCGCGGGAAGGGACGGGTGAGAGTTCTTTCCAACTGGTCTATGGCGATGAAGCCGTCATCCCAGTGGAGGTGGGGGAAGAGTCCACACGATGACAATATTATCGTAAGGAGGACAACGATCAAGAGCGTCTGATTGGTCTAGATCTCATCTCGGAGGTACAGGACAAAGCCACCGTGAGGTTGGAGGCATATCGGAGAAGGATGCAGCAAGCCTACACCGCCGAGTGATCGCCCGCATCTTCGAGGTCGTGATAGAGTCTGGAAGAGAACAAAACCGGTGGGTCATCCCGGAATGCTGGAGCCACAGTGGGACAACCCATATATTGTAATAAAAAAACTCACCGGGGGTAGCTACTATCTGGAAGACGATAAAGGCAAGAGGTTGGAAATGTTGAGACAATCTATGGTCCGGAGTGACCATGAGTTTTGATATTTGGGAAAAGATTTAAGTTAGATTTTCCCTTGTGATCTAATATGTGTAATTGAGTGTGCAGGATTGCAGGTTTACACATATTGACTTGGCTGGACGGCTTCGATATGGTGAAGGGTTGCATGGAGACAAGCTGGAGGCTTGTGTGCACCCGAGGGACCATGGCATATCAGGGATGATGAGCCGAGGGATGCGGACTTCGAAGCGTACGTGAAGGATGACATGAAGACAAGCTGGAGGCTTGTGTGCATCCGAGGGACGAGGGCCGAATATGAAGAGGGCGCGAAGACAATAATCAAGGCTACTGGTGAAGAGTCAGCTGAGTCAAGGGACAAGAGCGGAGGGAGGAGGACTCCAAGGGCAAGCCGGGAAGTGGACTTCAAAGGGCACACGTGAAGGGTGGCATGGAAGCAAGTCGAGGACTTGCGTGCACATCCGAGGGACGATAGCCAGTGGAAGAGGACTTCAAGGGGAAAGCTAAGGAAATGTACCTGAAGGCACGTGTGGAGGAGGGTCAACGGAGTGAGTAGGAGTGTTGTTGTAAGCTGGGCATTGTCTAGTCGACTGCCAAAACTCATAGTGTGTATTTGGCTTTGGACCAGTCGACTGCTCTGGGAGCAGTCGACTGGTGTGTAGCAGAATTCGAACGTTGGGGCTGTCAACGGTCGAATCTGAGTGGGGGCAGTCGACTGCCCTGGGAGCAGTTGACTGCCAGTGGGTTTTCCAGCTCGAGTTCTATTTAAAGAGAACTCGATTTGGGCTGGGGCTCTTGGCGAAATCTGCTTGGATAGAGTAGATTAGTAGCCTTTAGTGCTCAGATATTGTCGAGGTGCTGTGGCGAGGTTTCTCCACCCACAAGGAGCGACATGGGCTAGCCGGAGGTTATCCGGGGAGTGATCCACCGAAAGATTCTTGGATTAGTCACCCTTAGGGGTGGATACCATGTAAATCAGTATTGTTAGCATTGCTTTCTTGTTGTTAGTTTTATTCTTTTGTATTTCCACTTGCGCAACTAACAACGTAGGAAGAAGAAGATTCGAAAAGTACTATTCACCCCCTCTAGCAACCGTATCGATCCAACAAGTGGTATTAGAGCAAGGACTGCTCTTGATTGGACTAACCGCCAAAGGAGCAAAAGCTAGAGGAAAAATGATGGAAGATAAATTTGGGGATGACATCTACACTCCTTCATCCTATGATCATGAAGATTTCGGATATTGGAAGACAAGAATAGAGACATGGTTCGGAATGGAGTGGGATCTTAGGATTGCGCTTGAAGAGCCCTTCGAGATTCGAAAGGATAAACATGAGAAGAAGCTTAGGCCTAGATAGGAATCAAGAACAACAAAATCAATCCAAGGCAAATGAAAAGGTAATTGCAACTTTAGTTAACATTTTGACTACTAACGTGTTAAGTGGTGTAGGGGCATATGAAAATGCACATGAATTGTGGAAAAAGATAGAAGAATTTCATGGGAACCCTACACTAACTCAAGAAGATAAAGAAGAAATGATCATCTCATCAAGTGAAGTGGAAGAAGAAAGCGAGAGATCCTCCACCTCATCAAGAGAAGAAGAAGAAGTATCAATTTCAGAATTAAGGGGAGGAGAGATCCACTTCCATACCAGAGCAAGAAGAAGCTTTAACCTCCACCAAAGCAAAGAAAAAGGACCATATCACATGCTTTGGATACAATGAAAAGGGGCACTATAAGGACAAGTGTCCACTAAGTAAAACGGAGGTAAAATCTAAACCATTTCAAATTCTTTTAAATCTAATGTGGGTTGTAGGAATGGAGAAGCCCAAGACAAAAGAAAGAAGATTAGATGCTTCACATGTGGAGAGCTAGGACACTACCACACTAAGTGTCCTAGAAAAGGAGACCTAAAGAAAATGGAGCAATTGAGAAGATGAGAAAAGGAAGAAAGGAAAAGAAGAAGCTCACATCAAGGAGAGACTCCAAAGGTAAGGGAGGTAATCCCTAATTTTAGATTAAAATACAATTCAAATTTAAGTTCCTCCATGCATGCTAAAATTCATGAAAAATACTTGATAGTGCATAATTTTGGATTTAAATACCATGATAGGAATATGGTTAACAAGGTAGATCAAAACCTTAGGAAAAACATGCATGATGATAGACCTAAGACTTTTGTACCTAAGGATAAAGATATTAACCCCAAGAAGGGGAGACACATGCCTAGGAAGATGGATAGGTCTAGGGATGTCCAAAGTGGACATACGGACACTAAGGTTAGAAACTTGGAAAGGGAAAATCAAGCCTTGAGGGCAAGACTTGATACATTGTAAAAGATCCTAGAAAGATTCAAGGTTGGATCTAAGGGTTTGGATATGGTATTGGGAAGTTTAAAACCCAACTATGATAGATCGAGGTTGGGATACCGGTCTAAGATCTCCAAGGCCAATGGAAAGAAAAATGCTAGGGTAGCATATGGTTATGGCAAGGAGGGAAAGCCCAAGGATGGCAAGGGGGTGCCATTCAAAGGGAAAGAAAATGATTTAACCAAGGACAAGATGTCTAAGGTTAAGAAGGTTAGGTTTGTAGGCCAAGAATCACCGGGGGCTCACCGGTGTGGTCTAGTGTGAATCGAGTTGCCTAGGGAGGTGGCTAGGGCTAAGAGCTCAAGGGGGAGCTTTAGGAGCCTTTGGAGTCCATGGTAAATGGATCTCAAGAGGTTTTCTACTAGGAAATTAGATGAAATGTGCCAAAAGGTTGGAAGACTTGGGTATGTCTTAATCCTAGAGAATTGACATATTAAAAGGAGTTTTAGGGAGAAAAAGGTGAAAATAGGTTATATTCGATAAATAATGGGAAAATGCCATATAAGTCAGTTCTAAAAATGTATCATGGCCAGGTATTAGAAGATATATCAAGGAAAGACCACAATTATGACTTTTGGGAGAAGTCTAAATGATGCAATTTAGGAGAAGTTGAGTTTCGTGCCAATCTTGGGATTTGGAGTACATTTGTTTGGAAACATATTTTTCCCAAGTAGACATAGGTTCCACAAAACTCCCCACGAAATTTCAGATTTTTAGAGATTTGTGGAATTAATTAGACATTTTGAAATTGGGTTGAAAACTTGAAATTCAGGTATCAGTCGACTGCCTTGGGGGGCAGTCGACTGATCCGAGTGAATTCAGCCTGAGAGCTTTCTGTTCATCTTAGCAGTCGGCTGCCCTGGGGGCAGTCGACTGATCTGTAGGCTGAAATAAAAAGGGCATATTGGCTGATCAGAAAATGCAAGATTGAAACCATAGGAAAGTGTCATGCTGTCTTGTGAGATTTTATGTCAAGATTTGATATTGTATGACTTGAAAGTCATTAGATGATATCGAATGATAAGTTTTTGGTGAATGAAACGATATGGAATTTTTCCATATGTATCTAGGATTAAGAGATAAAAAGGGGAGAATTGAGGACAATTCCTTGTAGGATCGATGCACGTGAGAGGGGGGGGTGAATCACGTGACTTTTTAAAATTTAAATCAGAGTGCTTTAAAAAACGTGCACAGCGGAAATGAAAGAAACGATTATAAAAACGAATACACAAACACGAACGATTTTTACTTCGTTCGGAGCCTTCGGCGACTCCTACTCGAAGGCCCAGGTCCCTCGGACCTTTCCGTTGGGCAATCCACTAAAACTCTCTATCGGTCAACCCCGATAGAGTAGGCGAGTACAAATGAATTGAAAGTGTGACAACCCCACACTTTCAAGTAGTTAAGTGCAATAAAAATATTAAAAGAATTCTTCTTTTACCGACGTCCGGAGTAGGTCGACTCTTTGGGGGCAGCGGGACGTCGTCGGCTCGAAGTGAAGCGTTTCCGGAGCAAGGCGCGAGCGTAGAAGAACTTGGAGCGTTGAAAGAAGTGTTGTTACTGAACCTTGGTCGAGGGGCTCTATTTATAGCCCTGGGGGCGCCCGGGATGCTCGGGGCGCCCCCCACGTGGCTTTCGATCCGGTGCGCCCTCCGGTCAAGGCTGATCTCTTCATCTTCGGGATCAGCTTTGACTGGGGCGCCCGACGCGCACGGGGCGCCCGAGTTGACCGGTCAAAACCTCATCTCCATGGCTTCGTGCGGGTGAGCTGCAGCAGCTGAAACTGCGTGGCACAGTGGGCGCCCGCGACACGCGGGGCGCCCGACGCGCGCGGCTGTCGGGGCGTTTACCTCTGCTGACTTTGGGTTGACTCTGGGGGGGCGCCCGAAATATCCGGGGCGCCCAGCTCAGCTACTGCTTCACTCTTTTGAGGCTCTCTGAGCTGCAGGTACATAGTCCTTCGGTCCTGCATCCAGGGTTAGTCCAAAACAAGGCTAGCACAATTTTATATGGACTAGAATAAGATACAATTCTAAGTTAATTAGATCCTGTCTCCCAGACCAGGATCTAACCAGGACTCAACTTAGATCACCTAAATGGGTCTAAGTTGGACCGCGCCTAAAGTCCAAGATTGGACTCGTCCTCACTGGGTCGCTCCTCCAGTGACTTACCTTACTTACCCATTGTGCAGCTCTACTTGACTTCTTGACCCTACCAGGACTTCCTGCCAAGGCTCAACCACCTTGGTCTTCCTGCCAAGTCTCAACCAACTTGGTCTTCAGCCAGTTGTCAGGTCCCGCGGACCCAACTGGACTTCCCGCCAGGACTCAACCCATCCTGGACTTCAGCCTGGTGTCTGGTCCTAAGTCTTTCAACCCTGCACACTTGGTAAAGAGGTTAAACACACACAACCCTAACTTTAACCACTTTGTCATACATCAAAACCCGAGTTTGACCGTTAGTGCAAACTGCACCAACAATCTCCCCCTTTTTGATGTATTGACAACTCAGGTTAAAGTTAGAGAAAAACTAGCAGATACATGCAAGTAAATAAAAATAAGCATGAAAGTACATGGTGCAAAATTAAGTAGCAAATAGAATTTTCTAAGCTTTAACCCTACTCTCCCCCTTTGTCATTCANTCAGATTTGAAAAGAGAACGCGCAACGGAAATTTAAATAAACACAGCACAAGAACTCAAGCACTTTTATTTGGTTCGGAGTCGCGGTCGGCTCCTACTCCAAGGCCCACGGTCCTTGACCGTTTACTGTGGGCAATTCTATATGTGTGCAAATGTTTACAGAAAATGTTACAGTTGTAGTGCAGTAAATAAAATTAGACTCTTCGTTACCGACGCCCAGTGTGGATTGTGCTTCGGAGCAATGGGTCGTCGTCGGCGCTTGAATCTCGAGATTGGAGGTTTTCGGAGCAAAGCGCTTGAGTCGAAGAGAGTAGAGGTGTTGGAAAAGTTGATTCTGAAGCCTTCAGGGTCGAGCCCCTTTTATAGCACTCCTGGGGGCGCCCGGGATGCTGGGGGCACCTGACACGTGCCTTCGGATCCGAGAACTCTCATCCGTAGCTCGGTCAGCGCTTATCCCTCCAGAATCGGGCTCGGAGCTGACGGGGGCGCCCGGGACACTTGGGGTGCCCCGGTTGAATTGGTCTACTGGCTTCTCGATTGAATTCGCTTCGATTGCTTGGTTGGCTTGGACCCAGGGCGCCCGGGACCATCAGGGCACCTGGGAGCTTGAGGGCGCCTGACCCAGTGAGCTTCCGAAGCGATTCTTGCTCAATTGCTCGATTGGCTTTGACCTTGGGGCCCGGGACCTCCCGGGCGCCTAGCCCAGCTGCTGCCCCTCTCCTTTGGGGCGTTCTGAGCTGCAGAAACACGTTCCTTTGATCCCTACATCCAAGGTTAGTTCCATAACAAACAAGGGAAGAAATGTTAGGTTTATACAACCTTAGCTGTCTTAGTTCTGACTTCGGGTCTCCCAAATGGAACCCTAGGTCGAACCGACGCCTACTGTTCCCTCGACGGGGAACGCGTCCTCACCTACTCCTCTCAGGAGAGTTTACCTTTTGCCAACCGGCTCCTTCGGTTGGACTTTTGCCCAGCAGTCCTTCGTCAGGTCTTCGGTACCAAGCAGTCCTTCACTAGGTGCCTAGCAGCCCTTTGCTAGGTCTTAGATTCCCAGTAGCCCTTCGCCAGGTGCCTAGCAGTCCTTCGCCAGGTCTTCGACTCCTAGCAGCCCTTCACCAGGTGCCTAGCAGTCCTTCGCCAGGTCTTCGACTCCTAGCAGCCCTTCACCAGGTGCCCAGCAGCCCTTCGCCAGGTCTTCGTGTTTTGATGCCTAGTAGTCTTTTGCTAGGTGCCCAGCAGCCCTTCGCCAGGACTTCTTTCTGCACACTCAGTGAGCACATTTGATCACAATAACATCTTAACTTTTGAACCCTTTGCCAATATCAAAACCCAAGTTTGACTTAGGTGCTGCCTGCACCAACATGTTGGTGCAAGATGCATCAGTAATGTCCTCCTCTAAGTGTTTCAATGTTTGACAATATGCTTAAGTCAGTGATACATTGAACAAGGGAAGGGTAGTCAAGAAAACTTGACCAAAGTGAACTAAAGTCCTAGTTAACCTAGGCACTAAGTCCTGGCCAAGGGTTAGGCACCTAAAATCTAACCGAGGGTTGGGGACTATGACCTGGTGAGTGAAGTTTGGTACTAAGTCCTGGTGAGTGAAGTTTGGCACTAAGTCCTGGTGAGTGAAGCTGGGCAAAAGTCCTGATGAGTGAAGTTAGGCACAAAGACCTGGTTCGAGGAATTGGGCACTAAGTCCTGGCCGAGGGTTGGGCACCGAAGTCCTGGACCTAGGGTTTGGGCACGAAATCTTGCTCCGAGGGATTGAGCAACTTAGCTGAGTGATGACTAAGGACAGAAGTCGAGACGAGTCGAGGTTCGGACGTCTCGAGATCCGAGAGTCTCGAAGGCTAAGCAAAAGTCCAACCAGATGGGTCGGGTGGCAACCATCTCCTTAAAGGAGTAGGTGAAAGGTGTGTTCCCGGGGGTGCGAACATAGGCGTCGGTTCGACCTAGGGTTTCACAGAAATCCAAAGTTAGAACTAAACCCTTAAGGCTAAGGATATACATGTGTTTGCCTTGTATTTATGTATCTTGCAGGTACCTAAAATTGAAGACAAAGCAGGCAAACAAACACACACCGCGGCTGGAAAATGGGCTCCTGGGCGCCCCCATTAACCAGGGTGCCCTAATGGAACCAGCTGCCTCATTGAAGGAGGCGCCCTGTATGTCTAGGGTGCCCTGGTCAAAAGCCTTATCGGCTGCTGCGAATTCGGCCGAAGATAAGCTTTGACCAAGCTGTATTAGGCGCCCCCATCAACATAGGTGCCCCAATGAGTACTATATAAAGGGCGTTCGAACCCTCAACTCTGACAACACTTCCAAGATCATTCTGAGCTTTCTGACTGACGACAAAGCCCTAACGACGAGGCTTTGCGACCAAGGAAGCTCTGGGAGGAAGTGCGCGACACTTCGGAGTTCCAGATCGGCCGAGTCTTCGACTCTTTCATTTGGTTTGATTTACCTTCAGCACTTAATTTCTCTAAATCTTTTTTATTGTAAATCTTGCACTGTAAGACGGGTTTCTCCGCCTCTGAAAAGTTCGGAAAGGAGGCCATTAGTGGACGGGCGTTTCCGTGCTTAGGCCTTAGATGTACTGACCCTGGGGGGTTGGGAACCAAGTAAATCCCGTGTGCATTTTGTGTCGTCTTTTATTTTTTGGTTTTGTTTTCTGCTGTGCTACTAACTCCGTGTCCAGAACGAACGAACAAAAGATTACGCGAGTTTCCACGAAAAGTTTTTACGGTCGATATTCACCCCCTCCCTCTATCGACGCCACCGGTCCCCACATAGACTTCCTCTTTTGTAAATCCATTCATGAAGGCAGACTTAACATCCATTTGGTATAATTTGAATCCTCTATGGGCTGCAAAGGCTAGCATCATTCTAATTGACTCAAGTCTAGCTACAGGGGCATAAGTTTCAACATAGTCTAACCCCTCAACTTGACTAAAACCTTTAGCCACTAAGCAGACTTTATTTCTCACTATTTCACTTTGGTCGTTCAACTTATTCCTAAACACCCATTTATTGTCTATAATGGACTTACCTTCAGGGTTAGGTACTATGTCCCAGACATGGTTTCTATCAAATTAGGCTAATTCTTCCTGCATAGCAATGATCCAGTCTGGGTCAGGTAAGGCCTCTTCTATGGTCTTAGGTTCAATCTTTGAAATCAGTGCAACCTGAATTAAGTTTTTATAGGAGGACCTTGTCCTGACCCCTAAGGTTGGATCACCCATAATTTGGTCAGTTGGGTGATTTAGTCTGGGTTTATTAGGTTTCCTAGAACTTGGTTCAACATCAAGTCTGGTTGGTAGGTTTTGGGTTAGTTCAGGGACCGGTTAAGTAGGTAACATTAAATTTGGTTCAGGGACCGGTTTAGTAGTTAAGTCTAAGACTGGTTCAGAAATTGATTCAATTGCTGAGTTAGTAATTTGGTCTGGTCTAGACTCATCATCTTTTGGATTAGTTAAGTTGGGTGGATTTGAGTTATATTGATTGGCTGGGTTAGATTGGTTTTCTTCATTAAATATTATATTAGTAGTTTCTTCAATCTTAAGAGTTTGTTTGTTATAAACTCTGTAAGCCCTACTTGAGGTTGAGTACCCTAAAAATATACCAAGGGTAGACTTGGATTGGAATTTATCTAAGTAGTCTTTTGTGTTTAAGATGTGGACTTTACAGCCAAAGACCCTTAGATAATGTTGATTGGGTGGTTTATAATAATATATTTCATAGGGGGTCTTATTATGTCTTTTATTGATTATGACCCTATTTTGAATATAGCAGGCAGTGCTAACTGCTTCTACCCAAAAATGGTTAGCCAAGTTATATTCATTAAGCATGGTCCTAGCTGCTTCTTGGAGGGTTCTGTTTCGTCTTTCAACTAGGTCATTTTGTTGGGGGGTCCTAGGGCAGGAAAATTCATGAAAATATCCATTTGTGTTGCAGAATTCAGTAAATTTTAAGTTTTCGAATTCGCCCCCGTGATCACTTTGAATTCTTTTAATTTTGGTATCTTTTTGATTTTCAAGGATTTTAGTTAAAGTTCTAAAGGATTCAAGACATTGATCTTTGGTTTTAAGAAATAGACCCAAGTGAATTTAGAATAGTCATCAATTATAACTAAGCAGTACCGGTTTTCGCTTAGTGACTTGACTCCGTGAGAATCAAATAGGTCCAGGTGTAGGAGCTCAAGTACAGATTGGGTCAGGTCAGGCTGGGTAAGTTTGTGGGTAGACTTGGTCTGTTTACCCTGTTGACATGGACCACAAACTGAATTTTCAAGATTCCTAAGTTTGGGTATACCCTTAACTAGTCCTTTTTGGCTGAGTCTGGAGATTAGCTTTAGGTTGGCATGCCCTAATCTCCTATGTCAAAGTTTAGTTTCTTCTATTTAATTTAGATAACACTTAAGTGAGGTAGGTAGGTTTATGACATAGATGTTATTTTTTCTAAATTCTTTTAGGGTAACCTCTGGGTCTTGTATGTTCCTAATCAGCTGTTTTGATTGGTAAATGTGACTAAGTATCCAGTATCACAGAGCTGACTAATACTGAGTAAATTAAATTCAAAACTGTCAACCAAAAGGACTTTTTTGATAGTAAAGTCGGAGATCAGTTCATGTTACCTGAGTCGATTACCTTAAGTGTAACGTTGTTGCCAAATGCCACTGTTCCTAGGCCTTTGTATTTTAGTTTGGTGAACTTTGACTCGTCTCCAGCCATATGTCTGGAGCACCCACTATCCAATATCCACTGGTCCAAATCTTTATGTTCCTACATATAATGTGGCTTAGTTTGGATCCAGTTTAGTAGAAGTACAGGATAGGTTGTTCAAGTTTACTTGCCTAATCTGTCTCAACCAATTTAAGTGATCAAGCATGTTAAGCCTATGTTCAGTTTAACAAGTTTAATCTGATTAGTTGGATTGAACGAAAGAAAAAAAATTGAAGAAGGGGTTTTAAGACCAACTTTTGGCAATGATTGAGAAAAGTTTGAAAACGAATTTTTGAAAATGAATTTTTGAAAATGAATTTTTGAAAAAGATTAAGAAAATTTTGAAAATGAATTTTTGAAAGAGATAAAGATAAATTTGAAAAAGAATTTTTGTGAGGAGGAAAAATTAACAGGATTTGGGTTGATCTAACTTTATTCATCCTAACCATCTCACTCATTTCTAAGTGACAAAACAGATATCCTTATTTATTTTGTGAGATACTTTTAATTTTATCTTGAAATTAGGTTAAGTCTATGATATGATTGAGCCTTGAGTTAGATTCAGATTTAAGAATTAGTAATTTAAAATTAAATTTCAATATTTGGCTTCCAGGTTTTAGCGAGGCATAGGGGTCTTCTTTGGCCTTAGCCTTATTGGTTCATTCCTAGACAAAGCCGCATAAAGAAATAGTATTTTTATATTCCTCGTTCAAAAATCTTGGTCTAACTAGTCGAGAATGTGGCGAGGTAGCTTCGGCTAGTTCCACCGGACTAAGAAGACTAAATAGGAGACGTCTTCCCCTACTTGACTCCCTAGACGGTTTTCCTAACATACTATCAGCTTGCCCCACCCTAATACTAGGTTGTGTAAGTTTCAATCAGATCTAGTCCTTAACTAACCATTTCTAATCCTAAGCATAATAATTTTAAAAAAAAAACAAGCATCAAGTAAGGTATTCAATCAAAAAAAAACTATCTAACCACATAAATAGTTATTTTATTGGCTCCCCCTGGATCATATCCTTGATATGGTCTATCTAAGTAATGAATATGATCCTTGGGAATCCAATATTGATTTGGTCTGGCTTGATTAGTCAAGCTTAGTTTGGGGACTCATGCTTGGACTCGGGTGTTAGAGAGATTAATTACTGAAAAGGAGGACCTAACTTGCGAATTGGATTTAAACCCAATTCCAGATCGATTTAGAACAGATTTTTATTTTCGAAGAATCATATCATGATTCTTGGAACCTAGGGTAAATTGTTCCAAATTTGCTCTGAGTTCTTTGACTTGAGCTTTCAGGGAGGAATTCTCTTCTTCAAGTCTTTGGACTTGAGTTGAGATTTCTTCCTAAACTTGCTCAGTCAAAGGACTCGAGCTGGTCTCTCCCTTAAGGAATTTTACCTCCTCTCGGAGAGACCTAACTCGGACATTGGACTTAGTCAGCTTGTGAGATAAGAAAATAATTCGTAAAGCTCCGATTCGCAGAAACCCGTTACCTTAAGTCAACCTATTTCCGACAGTGAGACGGTTCTATGCTCCGTTTCTTCATCCGATTCGGAGTCGATGTCGATCTCGTTTTAGCCGTTAAGTTGAGGAGGTTGGAATGCGTTGGTTCATCCTCGTCCGATTCCGAAGACAACTCGTCCTAGATTGCTTGCAATGCCTTCTTCCTCTGTTGCTTCTTTGTCTCTTTTGCGTTTGGGCATTCGGACTTGAAGTACCCTTTCTTCCCACACTCATAACAGGTGAGATCCGCCTTGTTCTTTGGTTCAGTCGGATCATCCTTTGGTTGTCCCATCTTCCGAGCCTTTCGAGCTCTAAACAGCTTTCGGATGACGTTCACAAGCTCCGTCAGCTCTTCCTCTATGAATTCCGAGTCAGAATCTGATTCTGGTTCCGATGCCTTTTTCTTGGTTTTACCTGCAATCAAAGTCACACCTTTCTCTACAAGTGAATTGTTAATCTGCTAATGTAATTCGAATTCAGCAAATAATTCATCTAATTTTATATTTGAAAGATCCTTACAAACTTTGTAAGCATCAATCATAGATGCCCACAGCGAGTTTCTAGGGAATGAATTTAACGTATACCTGATTAAGTCCCTATTCTCGATCTTATGCCTGATGATGTGGAGTCCATTCATGATTTCTTGAATCTGAGTGTGTAGTTGGGAAGCAGTTTCTCTATCCTGCATTTTTAGATTATAAAGCTTATTTAACAACAGATCCTGATGGCTCACCTTAGTGTCGAAGGTTCCTTCGTGAAGTTCTATCAGCTTGTTCCAGAGTTCTTTGGAACTACTGAGGGGGCTGACGCGGTTAAGCTCCTCCTTTGTAAGTCCGCATTGGAAAGTCTGTGTCACCTTTGCATCAGCTTCGATTCTCTTTTTGGCAGCGACATCCCATTTGTCATAGCTCAGTACCACCCCTTGCTCGTCTCTTGAAAGGTCGAATCCGGTTTAGATTATTATTCACATGTCCACTTGAGTTTTCAAGTGGACTTCCATCCGGCTCTTCCAATACCCGAAGTCTTCCCCAGAGAAGAGAGGGGGCGAGATAAAAAGAAATGCACTTGAATAGTGATTGCACCGTTCTCGAGTTAAAAAAAAACACGATGAAGAAAAGTTCAGTAAGATGGCAAAATTGCCCCCTTTTTAAAAAAACTACGGAAAATCTTAAAAGTGCTCAAGTGGTAGTTTCACCAAAATTGAGCAACCCCCGCTTTGATACCAATTGTTGGATTGAGATTGAGCGATAGAGGGGGTGGTGAATATCGCTTAACAAAACTTTAGATTTTAAAACATAACGATGATAGAGTACACAACGGAAACTTAAGGTTAGAGTTAGTATTGGAGTTAGAGAGAGATAGGAAGCAGCGGAAAATAAAATACTGCACGATCGCTAACTTAGGTTGATTTTACTTGCTTCAGAGTCTTGATCGGCTCCTACTGCAAAGCCCATGATCCTTGATCGTTTACTTTGGGCAATACTAATAATCTCAAGAATATTATAAATTACAGAACTAAAGTGTGCAATAAAAGAAAAAAAATTATACCGACTCCTGAAATGAAAGGAAGATCTTCATTCGAAGAGTCGGATGGCGTTTCAGCATTTATTGGAACTTCAGTCACGCAGCACACAGAAGAAGAAATTGATTGTAGTCTTCGAATTGCTGTAATGAACTTCTGCACTCGACCCCTTTTTGTAGTACTTACTCAGACGCCTGAATGGCCTTTCAGGTGCCCTCGCTGCAGCGTACCGGGCGGAAACTCTATCCGTTGTTCAGTCAAACTTTATCTTGGCCAAGCGCCTGAGCCCCTTTTAGGCGCTTGAGTGCCGACGTGGATCCTCCACTCAGCACTCGCCACGTAAGCCAAATCGTTGCGCCAGCTCAGTCGCCCGCTGCCAGCTCTCAGGAGCCTGAGTCCCATTCGGGCACCTGAGTCCCATTCAGGCGCCTGAGTCCCATTCAAGCGCCCTAGTCAACTGCTTTCTCTTTTTAGCTGCAACAAGGATCAGTTCCAAACATACAATAATAAAATATAAAATTAAGACATGTATGAATTACAGCCAATGTTGTCTTAGTACTGACTTTTAGGTTTCACTCGAAACCCTAGGTCGGACTGATGCCTACTGTTCCCTCACTAAGGAACGCATCCTCACCTACTCCTCTCAGGAAGTTTACTTGTTGCCACCCGAAACTTTCGGTTGGACATTTGCTCGGCCTCCGAGAACCCGGAACTCGACGACGTTCGACCTCAACCCGTCCGACTCCTCTCCGCGATCCCCGATCGGCAAAGTCTTCTGCTCAGTCCCCCTCGGCCAAGTCTTTATGCTCGGCTTTACTCGCCAATTCTTTGTTGCCCGATCCCCCAACCAGGACTTCATGCTCAGCTTCACTTGTCAAGTCTTTGTTGCCCGATCCCCCGACCAGGACTTCGTGCTCAACCATGCAGTTCAAGACTTTTTGCCTAGCTTACCTAGGACTTTCCTGCAATCTCAATAACTTTATCAGTACACCATACCAGCTTAACTTGAAACCTTTTCCACTTATCAAAACAAGGATCGATTTGGTGCTTCCGACACCAACAGAAGTGATTTTTTTTCCACATCTAGCCGTTTGCGAATGTTGCGAAGAGGATAACTCTAAAGCCACGTGTCAGGCGTTCCTAAGCTCTCGAGCGCCTGTGTTAGGTCACGTCAACATTCGGATAGACTTGACTAGGGCTATAAATAGGCTTCTAGAGCTTAGTTCCAAACAGAAATTGCATTGTACACGAATTTTAATTTAGTTTTCTCTGTCTTCCTGAGTTTTAGTGTGTGTAAGAGGCTTCTCCGCCCCAAGGAGTTTGATCTGAAGATTGAGCTTAGTTTTGCCTAGAATTAGCAACCTTCCTAGTTGCAAATCAAGTAACTGTTTGTGCCTCTACCTTTTGCCATTTATTTATTTTTGCTTATGTTATTTATTTGTGGTAACTAACCTCCATCTTTATTTAAGCAAGACAAAACATAGAGTTTTATTTACAGGGACAATTCACTCCCTCTTGCGGACTGCACGATCACCAACAGGTTAGTGGAAACTATGGAGAGGGAATAACGAGCGCCTTAGACCTCTATGGATAGGGATCTTCAGCTGAGATGTTTGGCAAGAGAGGGACTCGGCGAAGATGTCCAGCAGTGTGAGGGAAAATGTGAAGGAGAGTGTAAAATATGTCAAATAAAATTCTAAAGGTTAAAATAGGAAATAATCTTGTAGAATTTTATGGGAATTTTTGGAAAATTTTCGGTATTTTTTTTTGGGAGCTTTTAGGAAGTTTTTGGGGGAAATGAGCAAGTGAAAAACTTGTTTTTCAAATAACCTAATTAAACGAGGAGAAGTTAATTTTCAGAATTTACTTATAAAAACATTTCTTTACAAGGGTTAAGCGTTCGACCAACCCTTCCCATTCGCCTGATTCTTCCCATTCTTCCCGAACCACCCTTTCTCCTCGCCTCTCCGACGGTGTTACTCGATCCACCTCCTCTCGTTCGCAACAGCCGGGGCGTCGGCGATCATCGGAACCGCAACTCTATCGCCTCTCCCATGTCGATCGTCGTGCATCCTTCGTCCCCGACCTCTCTCCACTTGACTGATGTCGTAGCTCTTACTCCCGTCTTTGTTCGAGCGCTGGAAGCACCACCGTCGGTGTCGATCATCATTCCCTTTACTCAGATTTCTCTCTCGCGCGCGCACCACCTTTACTTCCTCTCACATAGCTGCGTCGGCGGTTGCTGACCTTCTTCCCCCAACGATCAGACACCACAAGCTCAAAGTGTGATGTGCTTGCTACTGCGTCTCCTCCCCTGTGTTGGGCGTCCACAACCACTAATCAGTCGCCGGTGTCGCCTCACCGCTACCTATGGTGTTTCACTGTACTGCCAGGAAGAAGAGGCCTAGGGTAATGAATCTTCCACCTTATTATCTATTCATGCAATTCAAGAAGTTATCTGAGTAGGTTGGAATTGATTTGTCCATATGTATTGGCTAATTGGATTAATTAGGGTTAAAGTGGACTTAACTCTTACGTAAGCAAATGAAATGGATTAGTTGAGTTATGAATTAATTAATGAGTTGATTAATTAATTAAGAAGTCAATTAATTACAAGGATGATACATTGATTTGTAGATCCTTAGTTTTGTTTTCGTATCCTTGATATGTAGGATTCGAGCTTAAGACATAGCCCTGGACTTGAAGACAATTTGGAATGACCTACGATAAAGGCGTGTACTTCTTAACTTGATTTCTGTAGAATCATTTATCTTAAATGCATGAGTATTTTATTATGTGAATAGATTGACTTATCTTAAATTTATCCTGTTTATTTTCCTTCTTGATACTTATTCTTGCTTGACCTTTGAGTAGTGATCCAAAATATTCAGTTATATAGTCTTAACTCTTAGTTTCTGATTTAAAGAGTATTATTTGTACGCGTATACTTTAAAATTACCATATAACCTATCTAGGATTTGGTTGATATTTGATATATTTTACTCAGTAGATTAGTTGCATATTTTGGTATTGATTGAACGCATATGTATCGTACTGATCGCATGATTTTTGTTTGATTAAGGTTGTGCATATTAGTAACATGCACCATAACATTGTTTGCATGCTGACAACTACTAGCTCACTTGTGGTTGAGATGAGTCGTCAGTTATATTTTTTATTGTGCCACGCTCAGTTAGAGTTGTGTGCAAACAGATGATATCGCTAGGAATTAGGGGTCCCTACAAGTATTTTTGGGGTTTTATAGTCACAAGTATTATAACTTTTCATACATAGTCACAGGTATTATGGTTTATCTACGTAGCCATAAATTTTTGGCTCTTGTATCTTGTCCACCTGACCTACCTAGTGTAGCGATAGTTAGTGTGTATACAAAGCAGGTCATTGCATCATATGCGTATTATACATTGTGCATTGACTCGTGTTTGCTATATCTATTTAAGCTATGATTGCTGCATTTGATTGACATGCATATTCGGTTACGATTTACATTTATTATATGATCTGGATTTGGTTGGCAGTATACCCCTTCGTATTACATTGATTTTCAGGTATGTTTATTCGTACAGATGCATTTGATTTATATCATTTATTCCAGAGATTATACTTTTGATTCTAGATGCAAGTTTTATCCTTTTTATATACTATGTATTTATCTATTCTTATACCCGCAGAGTCCGTTCGGACACACCACCCCTTGCCTTTATTTTTGTTTCAGGTAGTTGATAGCTGCGACTCGTACCGCTAGGAGAGGATCCACTTGTCAGTTTCCACTTGAGTATTTTTAGTTGTTTCCGTACAGTTGTGTCGCTTTAGTTATATTTTCATTACGAATTGTATTTAATATTTTCTATGAAAGGGTATTTATTTATTTTTATTGGACTTTTAATTTACTGCTTTTAGTTTACAAAGTTTTACTTATTATGCTTATTATTTATTAGACATATTATATAACTGCGTGGTTGCTTATCTTTATTTATTACTATTATGATTGTGTAAATACTAGCCGAGTGTGGATGTATTATATATATTGTTGAGAGTGATGTATAAAATGCTTCTGATTGTTCGTCGTACAGGGGAGATGTTGCTCGATTTTCGAGCAAACATGGGCCTCCTAGGGCATGACAAAGAGGGAGGGAAAATGCAAATGAGAGGCAGTATTTAGGCGCTTAGGATTTTGGCGAAGAGGGGGAAAGTGAGAATGGAGTTTTGCCACTTAGGGTGCGTTTGATTCAAGTTATCAGATATAACCTTAGTTATGTGATTACCAAGTAATAACATAACTAAGGTAATGGGGAATAAAACATAACTTGAAGTTGTTTGGTTCAATTTAGGTAATCAAATAAAATCATGTTTGTTTGGAGGTAATAATCTATGACATAATATAATATTTTACCGTATTACCCTTTAGTTAAATTTAAGTATAATAATATTATATGCTTATAAATTTAAAATAAAAAAGTAAGATGATATTATATACATATTCGTACCCTCGATCGTCGGCCGCCGGCGATGGTCGCCGGCTATCGTTGTCAATTGTTGGCCGTGAATAATGGTCGTCGTTGGTGGTAGTCGCTGGCCGTCGTTGCCAGTTGTCGGCCGCGAATAATGGTCATCGGTCGTGGTCGTCGTTGCCAGTCGTTGGTCGTCGGCGTTCGTTGGCCATCATCGATCGTCGATCGCCGGCGCCGGTTATCGATTACCGACGCCGGTCGTCGATCGCCAGCGCCGATCACCGATTGTGGCGTCGGTCGCCGGTCACCGATCGCCGGCGGTGGTCGCCCGCCGTCGCTACCGGTGGTCGCCCGCGAATAATGTCTCTTTTACTAAGGTAAATATTGGAGGATAATTTCGGAAAGATAAGTTTTATAACCCCGAAATCAAGAAAACCCTTACTTTCCTAAGGTTTTCCGATTCTGGGTTGCATGCCCCTTTTGCTGACGTATCGGGCATCGATCATTACTTGGGAATCGTTGATTATCTAAACCAAACAAGATTTTTGTTGATAACCTTGGATCGATAACCATGATTATCAAGGATAACCCCCAACCAAACATACCCTTAGGGTTTTGACAAAGCTCAGGGAAAATGTGAAGTGATGGTGACAAAGGAAAAAAATGTGAATGCACAACGAAGCTATGAAGAACAAAACATAAGTTAATATAAGATATACTATATAACAACAAGGAAACGACAACGGTTATTAAACCTATTGTTGTATCGCAAAATAGATAATGGTTTTCAACGACTATTGTCGTAGCATCCTAAAAATCAATGATTTTCGAAAGACCAATCTCGTTGACTCTTCAACAACATGGAAAAGACAATAATTTTAACAAAAACCCATTGTTAAATAGTAAGAAATAATGGGTTTTTCACAAAATCGTTGTCTTTTCAGTGTTGTTGAAGCCAATTTTTCTTATAGTGCAATCACTTTTGATCTCAAAACTTCCTTCCAGCCGCTGAGTGGCAAGCGAAGAATCTAAGTAGACGATTACTCAGGAGGCCCCGTGATGCAAGAGGATCCGAATATTTTTCCTACTAATTTTAGTACTTTTTTATATTTTTTTCATATTTAAGATATTTTTGATTAATTTCGTCTTTTGTATATTTTTAAATTTTGAGTCTGTTTAGAGATTTTAGGATTATGAATCTATTAAGAATTTTTCCATTTCTATTAGGATTTATTTACTTTCTTTACCCGATAGAAATTGGGGTCTATATATTAAGGATTTTTTTTGTGTGTTTAAGGTTTGGATCTATATAAGAGTTGTCTTATTAGTTGATGTAAGAGAGAAGATTTTTTATTTAATAATATTTTTAACAGTGTTATTATTTTCTTATTTTCTAGTATTCCTCTTCGATTCAACAGGTTATAGAAGATTATTTCCGTTATTTATGCGTGAATCAACAGATTCAATAACCCGCAGGATAATCGCTATCATGAGCGACGTCAGTTGGTATCAAAGCTCTAGATCCCAAGGATGGTTGTAGTGGTCGTGATTGTAGTCATGATAGGCAAGTTCTGTCTGAGGAAGCCTCACATCGTGGCCGCGTCATCCCAGACGAGATATTTGAATATCTACAGAAATAATTATCCCAACATTTAGTGATGCGAGATCTTAATGATTATAAGTTCTTTTTTATTAATTTGGATAAAATTTTTCTTGAGAAAGATATGGATGAAAAGATCAAAATAATTACTATTCCAATTTATGACCAAGACGCGAGACCGAGTCAACTAGCGAGTCAATTTTTGATGAAGATGAAATAGATGAAGTTGTTACATAAATACAACCCAAGAGCTAACAAGATAATTATGCAAGTATTGTACCAAGTTTAGCTCCAGGAGAGGTGTTCTTTCAGCTCCAAAAATTTCCATTGATTAACAGAAGTCGGTTGTTGCACAAAATGATCAGTGAATCACACAACGATTATGCAAAGGATTGCATACTAGAGCTCCATGACATCCCTAGCAACGCTAAGACTTTTGAGCATGTTGCACAATCTTGTTATGAAGTGAGGTTAGAGTTTAATTCTTTGAATGTGGTTGTTCTTCAATGAGGTTCTGAATACCTTGAGATGACTAAACATTATTGAGGAGGAAATATGATGATGCAAATTGAAAACATCCTCGAACAAGCCCTCGACTATTGGAGCGACTCAATGAAAGCACTGTTAACATGTAAAGATGCTCTCCCTCATGTAGAAGAGCTCAACATTGTGAGTAGATGTATCAATTCATTGGTCAGAAAGGCATGTGCTGATCCAACACTATTTGGTTGGCCGACTGATGGACAAGCTAGATTGAAGAACTTCGAGGGTAATGCATTTTGGAATGGAATTGACGGGTGCGAAATTGATCTTCAGCTTCTCAAGATTGGAAATAAAATTGCATCTGGATCGCCGAGGATTCCGAAAGTTCAATAGCTACTAATTACTAAATTGGTGCCAGATGATCTATCTCTCGGACTACCACCTGACACTACTCTGAACTCGATCAAAGGCAAGTTCTTTTCAACCTGAAGTGACTAATGCAGGTGGATTTTATGTATCTTTTTTTATTAATTTTAGTAAATTATTCTTTTTTTAATTCTTGGATTTATTGATATTTTAGGTATTTTAGATCATTCTTATCTTTTGTAATTTTAGAATTTTTAGTCCATTTAAAATTTTTAGGATTTGAGTCTATTTCGATTTTTCATTTCTATTAGGATTTTTCCTTTCTGTTAAGATTTTTCCTATCCGACATCACCTCGACTTGCTTTACTGCTTGAAATACAACAAGCAAAGCTTCATACTCGACTTCGTTATTGGACGCTAGAAAGTTGAGTCGGACAGAGAGTTGGAATATATCTTCCCGAGGAGAGATCAATAATATCCCGATCCAACTACCATGTCGATTGGATAAGACATCCATGTACACCTTCCAAGACCAATCACCTTCCTGGTTGGAAACTTCAGTTAGGAAAGTCTGCCAAGGCTTGAGCTTTAATAGTTGTCCTTGGCTAATATTGGATATCGTATTCTTTTAGCTCGGTGATTCACTTGATCAACCTCCCAGAGGCTTCTGGATATGTTAACAACTAGGCCTGAGTATTATTGGTAAGGACTATGATCAGATGAGTGAGAAAATATGGCTTTAGTTGACAAGTGGCAAGGACCAACCCAAGAGTCAATTTCTCTAGATTAGTGTATCTACTTTCAGCATCCTTTAGTAAGTGGCTTAGAAAAATAGAAGGCGAGTTGCATGTTGTCCTCTTGTCGAAGTAGTACCATGGCAATGACTCCCTCAGATGCTGACATGTATACCCATAACATTTCTCCCGCCACCGACTTAGAGAGGAGTGGTAAGTGAGACAAGTATTCCTTTAACTCGGTAAAGGCCTTATCGCATTTCTCGTCACACTCAAATTTGAAATCTCTCTACCTTGAAAAAGGATTAGCTCTGATCAACCGAGTGGGAGATGAATCAAGAGAGTGTCATAATGCGCCCAACAAGTCGTTCTTCTTTCCTGAGGTTATGGAGGGGTGACATATTTTGGAGTGCCTGAACTTTCTCTGGGTTCGCCTCAATCCCTTGCTCGATCACTACGTACCTAAGAAATTTCTCACTCTTAATCCCAAATAGGCACATATTAGGGTTGAGTTTGAGTCTATATTGCTAGAGCATATGACATGTTTCTTCAATATAAGAAATCAAAGTCTCTGATCGAACAGACTTGATGAAGATGTAATCAACATACACCTTGATATTTCTCCTAATTTGATGCTTAAAGACTTGGTTCATAAGTCGTTGATAAGTGGTTCTTGAATTCTTTAGGATTTGATGGTAGCCTTGATAATCATCCAACATATAAATGAGCTCATAACTAGAAATAGAATCTACCAATTGATCAATGTGGAGGAGAGGGTAGCAATCCTTAGGCCAAGCTTTATTGAGGTCACAAAAGTCGATACAGACTCTCCACTTGCCTCCCAGCTTTGATAATAGCATCACATTGGCGAGCCAAGTCAAGAATGGACCTCCTATATGTGTCTGGCATCCACAAACTTGTCAATTTCCGCTTGAATCAATTGGTTCTGCTCAGGAGAGAAATTTGGCATCCACACTCAGCGTCAACCTTCCTAATATTGTTAGGATGTATACTAAAAGACTTGTCTTTTTCTATGAACATCTACATTTTGAAAGAGAATCACAACAACACTGTTGCATGCTTATATTAATATGTGCATAATTGTCTGATACTTTGCATTGTAGATAATATGGTGTGTGATGACACATAGAAGATCATGTTATCAGTCCCTTGCAGAGTATAAGTAGAGGCTCACAACCGAGATTGAGTTGGACAAACCATCAGGATGGTTGTAGTGTAATTAGGTGTGGTTTATCTTGACCATAGAATTACATTAGTGCACTTTGTGTGCATTGAGCAGGACCAACATAGAGGTGATCCAATTTGTACTGGCTTTATAATTGGATCGGATCTCGGTTTATTATGGAGTACATGCTCTGAATCCCGATATAATAACGGGCATATGTACATAGTAGTTGTTTCTTTGATTTACCAATGAGCGAGATTTATTCTGCTAAATCGATAGGCCTGGTAAGTTGGAAAATTATATTATTTACATGATGTGCCGTTGATTATAGATGGAATCCGTGTCCTAGTGAGTCAGGATGATGATGCCCCCTTGATAAGCTCATAAAGTTCATCATGTAAAATCCTGTAGGTGGACTTGGTCCAACATGATGATAAGGATGAGTGGTACTAGTCAAGGAGTTAGAGGTTGATTAATTAAAATTGTCAGTAATTTAAATTAATCAATGGACATTCGATATCTTAAACACGGAGAGAATTGTCCTCATAATAGGTGGAGCCCATATGTAAATATGGGGGTTGGTAAGGTAGTCCAATGAAGATTCTTTAGTAAAATGGATCTTCATTAATGGATCAGGTTTGGATCCATTAGCAGGCCAAGACCCAACTCCTCCTCATGGTTCTTATCGTAGCCCTATATATACCCCATGGTATCATGTAACAAAGAATCCAATTATTCATCCACCCTAAGCCTCTTCCCTTCCTCTCTCTCTCCCTTCTCTCTCCTAGGTCATGACGACAAGGGGATGGACTTCACCTTCTTCTCCTTCTCTTCCCCTCTCCTCAACCTCTCGATGGTCGGCCACTACTAGACAAAGGGGGAGTTCCTCTCTCCCTTTTGTGGTGTGCGGCAAGGAAAGGAAGGAGGTCGGCGGCCGCCGCAAGGAGGTGGTGGTGGGCGCATTGGATGTGCTCGGGCGCGTGTAAGGAAGAAGAGAGGAAGCGCGATCTTCCTTGTGTGCTTGGTGCCGCGTGATAGGAGGAGGTAGAAGAGGTCGGATAGGGTGGTTGTGAGGGAGACAAGCTCTCCTCTTCTTCTCCTTCATCTTCTTCTTCCAAGCAAGGCTAGCGGCAACCCTTGGCTAGGGTTTTGATTGGCGCATGAAGAAGCGGTTGATTGGAAGGCCTTGGTGATTCCAGTTCTTGGTAGATCGTCGCCCACATGACGTCCAAGAGGGGAGGGTCATACGATAGAAGATCGTAAGGTAACGAGAGGTATATTTCTCTCTTGGCTCCTTTGTTAATTCTATCATTTTATATAAAGATTAATTAATTATCATGTTCATAATTATTTGTTAATTATTGTTGATAATTAATTATTTGGACCCCGATAATAAACATAAAAACCGACGATACGCTCGTCGTCTTTTCCGCGGTCAATTGGTTAGGCGAGTTACATGGCTCGAACTTTGAGTTTGGCTAAGTTGTAACTCGAATCAATTGATACGATGACGAGACGGTCGTTTGGGAGATAGGTCTCCATTCGGATTAATTTTTTAATCCGTGGACATGGAGAGGTCTCTCAAAGACGATCAAGTATTCGCTTAGGAAACCCGCCAAGCCATACCCAACAAATATAACGTTATAGACGAAACCTGTATTTACGATAATGAAGGGCATACACTGAGTCTGCATCAGTGGCTTCTCTCCCAGGGAGAGGGAGAGGTCAATTTGGCCGAGTGGCGGCACGTCATGCCCTGTAAAGCCATGCATGGGTTATGAATAGGATGAAGTTCCTCCCCATCCAATTGCATCTGGTCGAATGCCATTTTGAAAATGATGTTAACAAAGTTGTCTGTATCCATGAACACTCTGTTCAACCTGGAGTTGGCGATGAAAGCCTCAATTAATAAGATGTTGTCATGGGGATCTTTGATTCCTGCCTGTTCTTAGGCCTGAAACTAATTGAAGGGCCCTTCTCTCTTCCTTGATTGGTGTCGATGGTATAACTCCCTAGTCTTCTACCACGAGCCTTCTGGGTCCGAGTAGAATCCCCATCTATGGGATCGCCTAAGATTATGTTTATAGTTCCTCATGGATCGATCTTGCCTTTTCCATTTTGCCTTTATCCTTCTTCCTATCCGCCTCTTAATGAGGCAGGAAGGAGACTCGGGGTTCTTTAAGGGGAGAGCGAGATCGTCGACTTGAGCAATGGTTGATATCAACATTGTGATTGGAACAACGATGTCGCTTGTAAGGCTCGGGAGATCTCCTTTTGTAGAGCCAACATCGACTGGCTTTCCGTTGATCAGTCACTCATCTCAATTTCCTCACATATTTATGACATTACCAAGTGGAGTGGGCATCCGATTAATGATTGGCATGTTGGGTGTCTCTATGCGTATTTTAAAATTTTATTTTGTAAACATACAGCGGAAGCATAATAATTGCCTAAATTAATACAATATGCATGTTACACATATACGCAGACATAATCGTAGAATAAAATCTTTGTTTAGGAGTTATACCTTCAAGTTCGTAATCGAATGTTGACAAGAGAATTTAGCTAGCCTCACAAGGCTAGCCTCTATTTGTATCCATGCCAAGATACCCTCGAGACAACTCCTCTAAGTCACAAGCTTCATCTCCATTTTGATACTAGCCAAAACAAGAAGGTGATACGATCTGAGAGAGAGAACCCCACGACCCAATTTGTGCTTGGCGATGAAAGCAACCCGGCGGCACAAATCGGGAGGGAGAGGACAACAACTCCTTGTTGTTATCCAGCGATACAACAAACCTTTGTGGTTGTGTCCATTGGTTGTAAGGCCGACACGAGGTAGCTAGGGTGGCCGGACTTGAAGGTCAATAGTAGGGCAATTGCCGCCAGTGGCGGCAACAACAAGGAGTGGGAGATGGAAAGAAAGAAGAAAAGAAACCTAAAATAATTTTACATTATGTTCCAATGATTTCTCTTGTTCTATAAAGGTATATTTATATGCCTCTTCATCATGACTTAGGGATCAACTCACAACCCAACCTCAAACTCTTTAAGCCAACCTAATCCATTAGCATTAAGTTTGGTGCAAAATACTAAACCATCTTGGTTTATTACTAAACCAATTTTAGTTCATAACTAAACCAATTTTATTTCATAACTAAACCAAATCAATTTTGTTTATTACTAAACCATAATGGATCCCACTAGGATACAAGAGGCGTGGACCACCAATGCTTCTAGTCCAACAAATATCTTCTATATTTGTCCTTTATCTGGTCCTTTCAAATTCAATCTCTCTTAATATGAGAATCTCATTCTCAAACTTATTTTATGTCTTTCGGATATACTCGTAGTGCGTGTGACTCAATAAGTTCCTAGTTATGTTGGTCGTTTATAATTTTTTATTAATTATGAATCAATCATAAGTGACACCTAGTAGTACATCATAACCCTCAATTGACCAAAAAATCACAGTTGATCCCAAAACAATTCTAAACCCTTGAACAGCTATAGTTATTAGTGCTTCTATTTCTTTCACTCATCTTACACCCACATGGTTCACAATATGATTTAGTGTTAGTCCCCACTAAGCTAACTACATCACACCTAGCCTAAGTAATAGTTTCTTATCCTGTGAATTCAAATTACTCAAGCACGTGTCCAAGAAGACAATCCTCGTGAGGTGTAATGCTTTAGCCAAAGACTTACGAGTAATAATCCTAACAAAAGGACATAGGGTATACGTCTCCTTATAAAAGGAGTGGTGAATCCTCTGTGGGCTATTTATATACCTTCGGATATATTGACTTATACCCAGTCATCCCAGACTTACACCTCCTAGAAAATGTTTGCTAAAATGTCAAAGAATAAGTCTTCATGACCAAGATGACTTGAATATCTCAAGTCTAAGAAAACTTGTACTCGAATTGCAATGAGAACTTTATCGACATGTAGAGAACTACAAGAAGTCTCATAGCAAGTCATATCTAATGAACTAGTTACTCTTAATCAACATCCATATATTAAATTTTAATATTCTAATTTTTTTAGCCAGTGAGGACTGATTGTAGGATCGGTGTCGGCGATAGAGGGGGGGTGAATATCGACTTGTAATTTCTTCAGAACTTTGACGTTCGTTCATTCGTTCTAATCAGAGAGCTAGTAGCAACGGAAATAATAAAAAACGAAAATAAAAGACACTCGTGCACGCGGGATTTACTTGGTTCCCAACTCTCCAGGGTTAGTACATCCAAGACCTAATCACGGGTAGCGCCCGTCCACTAGTGGTCTCCTTTCCAGAATTTCCGAAGCCGGAGAAACCCATCTTACAGTTGAGTTACAAGCACAAAAGGTATAACTGAAAATGCGAATTTGTAAACTTAAAGCAAACCAAACAAAAGTCGATCCGTCCAATCTGGAAGTCCGAAGTGTGCCACACATCCTCCTGGAGCCTCCTTGGTCGCAGAGCTTCAACTTCAACTCTTTTTCTTTGCTCAGAATGCTTAGAATGATGTTGCAAGTGATGTTCTGCCTTGAGGGGTCGAAGCCCCTTTTATAGTATCATCCAGGGCGGCCTAGAGCCTCTGAGGCGCCGATGGACCCCAATGTGTAGGTGTCACGAATGTGGGTCTCAAATTTAGATATTCGTTAAGCTGGAAACCCTTTTTGCTAACAAAGAATAAAAATATAGTAAAGGGGCCACAGGTCGTATTTTTCCTAGGGCTAGTTAAGGTTGTTTGATTTAAGCTCGCGTTTATGTGTCGTCAAATATTTTTGGGTTTCAAATAAGAGTTGGGTTTTGGTTTGCAATCAGAAATGAAAACACAAAGAAAAGGAAAGACTTAGCTAGACGAATTTAAACTAGGTAATGGCAATTGATGAACTCAACCAATGAACAACCCAATCAAACCAATGAAAATTAGCTGAATTTTGAGAACAAATCTAATATCAAATCAAACCAAATTTCGATGGACTCTAATGCAGAAATTTGCTTTAGGAATTACCACTTAAAACAGGCCAAGGCTAAGCAATCTAAAAACAAACTGATACAAGATTAATGCCGAAGCTCCACCTGATACCAAAATGCAAGCAATTGAACGAACTTGATACCGAAATGAGAAAAGCTGATGTGCCAAAAATTGAAACTAAATGCAGAAATTATAGCTGATCAATTCAGCTTGGAAGGCTAGTCTATCAATGAAGTTATCTGCAAGGATGAATGAAGAAATTTGAAACCCGAAACTGATCAAGGCAGGAACAAGCTTAATTCAGAAGTGAAATGCAGGAAAACAAACCTATATGCAGAAATGAAATGCAGCAACAAATTGGATGCAAAAATCAAACAAAACAACTGAGAACAAGTACTCGAATCCAATATTCAGATAAGGTTCAGAAGAACTATGTTTTCTTGACATAAATTTCAAAAATGATGAACTGAAACATGCTAAAAGGAAATTGATACCCAAGCAAACTGATTAGCAGAAAATTAAGCTGATACACAACAAATGAAACCAAATGCAGAAATTTATATCAATTGATAAGTAAATGAAACAAACTGCAATGTGAATTCAGAAGAAAAACTAGCACTCGCTTGGTACAAAATTCAGGAACTGAAGACAAGAGCTGATACGCAAGGAAGAAAACTGATATGCAGACACAGAACTGTTACGCAAGCATAAACTGAGTTGCAAAGAAATCTGAGTTCAAGTTCAATATTCACTAATCAAGCAACCTATCTGGTACGAATTCCAGAAATGAAAAGCTAATAAATGCAGAGATGATCCAACTAAACTGATACAAAGTTCAGAAATGGAAATGGCATGCTGAAATTGAAATTACTTTAAGAAATTGAAATTCATTAAGAAACTAAACTTCGATCCTCTGCTTAGCTCAAGATCTCCTTGCCGTCACACAAGAGCAAGCCAAGAACCCCCTAGCTCAACAGATCGCATGGAAAATTTGTCTCAGTGATCAATTGTAGCGATCTCGGCCTCTATGGTCCCCGCAGGCAACCCTCTAGGCCTGAGACCCTACGGGTCTTCCCACCCCTGGCTAGTGGATTTTTGCCTTTCCCAGGATTCGAACTCTAGACCTCCAGGCCAAGTACTAAAGTTTATGAATCCTGATACCAAGTGAGCTATAGCTCACTTGGTATCAGGATTCATAAACTTTAGTACTTGGCCTGGAGGTCTAGAGTTCGAATCCTGGGAAAGGCAAAAATCCACTAGCCAAGGGTGGGAAGACCCGTAGGGTCTCGGGCCTAGAGGGTTGCCTGCGGGGACCATAGAGGCCGAGATCGCTACATAAAAAGGCGCCTTTTTATGTAGCGGCCCCGCCTCTATGGTCCCCGCAGGCAACCCTCTAGGCCGGCGACCCTACGGTCTTCCCACTCCTGGCAGTGGGTTTTTGCCTTTCCCAGGATTCGAACTCTAGACCTCCAGGGTAAGTACTAAAGTTCCTGAATCCTGGTACCAATTGAGCTATATAGCTCAATTGGTACCAGGATTCAGGAACTTTAGTACTTACCCTGGAGGTCTAGAGTTCGAATCCTGGGAAAGGCAAAAACCCACTGCCAGGAGTGGGAAGACCGTAGGGTCGCCGGCCTAGAGGGTTGCCTGCGGGGACCATAGAGGCGGGGCCGCTACATAAAAAGGCGCCTTTTTATGTAGCGATCTCGGCCTCTATGGTCCCCGCAGGCAACCCTCTAGGCCGGCGACCCTACGGTCTTCCCACTCCTGGCAGTGGGTTTTTGCCTTTCCCAGGATTCGAACTCTAGACCTCTAGGCTAAGTACTAAAGTTCCTGAATCCTGGTACCAATTGAGTTGTAGCTCACTTGGTACCAGGATTCAGGAACTATTGTACTTGTCCTGGAGGTCAAGGGTTCGAATCCTGGGGAAGGCAAAAACCCACTGCCAGGGGTGGGAAGACCGTAGGGTTGCCGGCCTAGAGGGTTGCCTGCGGGGACCATAGAGGCGGGGCCGCTACATCAATTCCACTCAAACTCTGCTCCCAGCTGAAAAACCAATCTGATCTCCTCGATCTCGCTGTGTTGGATTGTGATGATGACTTGGAGATGATCAGAGCACTCCAGAGAACCCTCGGGCTAGCTCAGATGGATGAAAACGGCACACAACCGAGATCCAAGCAATCGATTTGCAGAACTGGCGAAACCCTCGCTTTGCTCTGTTCTTGGGTGAATTGGAGCTGGAATCTTCACGGAAACTTCATCCCGACGATCTAGATCTTGATCCAATGTTGAGATCAAAGCGGTCGTGCGATCCAATGAAAAGAATTGAAGAAAAGCAGTGAGAAATTGCGAAGAACTGGAAACTGGCGAAGAAGACGCGACAACTGATCGGGGAGGATGAAATCAGTTTATATAGTTTGGAAATGAACGGCCCAGATCATCTTAACTCCATCCAACGGTTGGATCTCATCCGATTTGAATCAAACTTTCCAAATCTTGATCAAGGGTCAGGATCTGCCTCTCAGTAGCTCAGATCTTCCATATTTACAACGGATGGCTCAGATTAACCTGATCTCTGAATGGACGGTCTAGATCCTCCTGAGCTTGATCCAATGGCTGAATGATCTCTGATTTGGGTGAAACCTTCAGATCTTGACCTGAGTGCTTGATTAGCCTCAACCCCAGCTCGGATTGCCTCAAAAGTTCTCAGATGGCTTAGATCTAGCCGTTTTTGAATCGGACGACCCATATTAGTCGGATGCTTGATCTCTCGATCCGGGTCCACTTCTGACTCAAGTTTGACCCAGCATGACCTAGGTCTATGATCCTTCCAAGCCTATAAAAATAGATTCACAATTTAGTGCCAAAATATTTCTAAAGTATCAAGATTTGCAATAAAGCCCCAAAATAGAATAAATTCATAAAACCTAGGCTAAATTCAATATTAAGCAAGTAAAATATGGGTCAAACATGGATTTAAGAATCTGAAATGATCAACAAAATAGGACTTATCAAATCCCCCACACTTAAGCTTGAGCGTCTCGCGAAAACTACTAAATATGTATCCCTTTGATTCTTTCCAAACATAGTTAGAAGCAATTGAAAAGAAATTACCTAAGGTTGTCAATTCTCAAAAATCTAAGCTCAATGGACTAGTTTCTTGTCCTTAAATCAACAACTTAGCATACTTCATCCATCATGACTCATTGAGATGAATTTAACTCACTAAGCCTTTCAAGGGAAGTTTTGGTGGCTCTCATCTTGAGTTCTAAGTGCATGATGAAAGTGGAGCTCACTCAAACACACATGCTTTTTGCACTACCATAGACTTGCTTGTTATCTACTCTCCACCATTATTCATGATTCGGATCCACATCTATAAAAGTTTATTTCAAACAAGTTAAAGACATATGAAAAGGTAAAAAATGAAGTAGAAATTAAGAAAATAGAAAAATTGATGAAGTGGAAGACTTGAATGCTCTAGAATATTTCTAATTCACTTTGCCCTCTTTATAGTCCTCTAATGAAGTAAAAAGTGTGGTGAAATAAGACTCTGGCATTGCCCTTGATTCGGATGAAGAAAACCTTATTGGTTTTAATGTGCCAATTTTGTTTCTTTTGTGTGCCACTTGTCTTTTTTTTAGGTCAGCTGCTAACTTTCTGATTTTCGGTTGCAGCTAAGTCTTTGCTCATGTTTTTCTTTATCTTGTTCGGTCATGTTGTGCTCAGCTCCAATTCCTTATCAGAACTAGCTCCCATCCAACTCTGTTGTGATCTTCCAAATGAATTGTAGCTGCTGTGCCTTTAGTTTCCAGCTCCACGGAATTAATTTCAGAATCCAGAATCCTTAAGTTCTTCATCCTTGCAATTCTCTGATTTCCTCACAGCAATTACATTACATAGTAGTGGAGAATTTGAATGCTTCAATTGAAAGTTTCAGATCAGCAAGTGGAATTCCAGCCACAGCACTGCACTGCTTTTTTTTCTGATCTGATCTGGAATTTCAAGCAGCCACACTAAGTTCCTTCAAAAGTGGATGTACTCAATACTTTTTGATACATTTATGTACTTAATGCCTTGATTCATAGCCTCGGAAACCCAATTTCAGTTTCAAGTTGATACAAAATTGCTTTTATGGTAACACAACCTTAGTCCTTCCAAATATTCCAATCTGATTTTTTTTACACAGCTTCAACAAAAGCTTTCCAACAAATTTTTCACCACTTTGTAGCTTCACATGCATAAGATTTCATTTGAGCTTCAGACTTGGCACAGTTTGCTTCCAACTCTTTTTCTTTTAACTCCCAAAATTCAGCTTGCTTCTCTTTTTTTTTTCTTCATAGCTAAATTTTTCAGCTTTCTTTTTTTTTCTTCATAGCTGAATTGGGCTTCCACAATTCTGATCGGATCATGATTCTTGAAGTTGCAAGAGATATCCATTATAAACTAGTGATACTGAAATTATATGCTCTTCTTGGAATTTTTTTTCTTTTGGATTCCATTTCTTTATACTCTACTTGACCACTTCCTTTCCACTTTGGCACAGAATTTTCTTTGGCACAGAATTTTCTTAGCCGCATAGATAAAATAAAATGCATCCTTGATACAAATGAAATGCATCTTTGTTTCTTGCAATTCTTTTTTTTTCTTGAATTGAAATGAATCTTTGATACAAAATAATTCCAAAACACTAGCCACCTCCCCCACACTTGATCTTTTGTCCTTCTCGGGCAAAGTAACATCAAGAAACATCCCAAACAAACAAGTCCATGGAGAAGTATGGTCAAGAGTAGGAAATATAGAAAGGAAAATAGAATACACTTGATTATAGCCAAAAATTTGATGTGGAAAGGAAAACAAATTGATTAGCCTCTATAGATGTGATCCAATCATAGAAATATAGTTTTGAAAGAACCTAAGCAAGTTCTAGAGTACAATCAAATATGTGTGTCACAAAAATAAGGCTAATTCTCACTAGGTACAAATTATCCATCTCAATTCATCAATTTAGAATCCATAGCCAAGTAGTATTCAAGCATCCAAGAATTCATCCACTAGCTCAAACCTTAAGTTTTAACAACCAAATTTAATTTATTTTCAAAAGACTCTAAAATGGTATGGAGACAATCTAGAGGGATACATTTATTCCTACTCATTAAGAAAAATTACCAAAAGAAATAACATGGTATTTACAATGTATATTTATTCATTTATTTTACCTAAGAAACATTTATTATCAACTACTACTCCCAAAAAGAAACATTTACTACTAAAACATGAAAATGATATATACAATGAAATGTAAGTGCAAGAAAAGTAAACTCCCCTTAATTTGAGTAGATAGCATCCTTGATGTCCAAACCATCCACATCTAGCTCCTTTAATTCTTCAAAATACTTTTTGAGTCGGTGGCCATTGACTTTCCAAACAAAACCATTAGATTCATCTTTAATTTCAACAACTCCATAGGGAAAAATGTTAGTTACAATAAATGGACCATCCCACCTTGACTTTAACTTACCTCTTATATATTTGAGCCTTGATTTGTACAATAATACCTTGTCACCAATTTGAAAGTCTTTCTTCAAGATGTGCTTGTCATGGAAGTTTTTGGTCTTTTTCTTGTAGATCCTTGAATTTTCAAATGCTTCTAGCCAAATCTCTTCAAGTTCTTGAAGTTGAAGTTTTCTTTCTTCTCCCACTTTGGTAGCATCGAAATTACATGCTTATACTGCCCAATATGCTTTGTGCTCAATTTCCATGGGAAGATGACAAGCTTTTCCATAAACCAAACGGTAGGAGGACATGTCAATCGGCGTCTTGAATGCCGTTCTATAAGCCCAAAGTGCATCATCTAGCCTTTTGCTCCAATCTTTTCTAGTAGGCCCAACGGTCTTTTCCAAAATGGATTTGATCTCTCTGTTAGAAATTTTAGCCTGTCCATTTGTTTGGGGATGGTAGGATGTAGAAACTTTATGTACAACCCCATATTTGTCAAGTAGAGCCTTCATGTGTTTATTGCAAAAATGAGATCCTTGCTCACTAATTATTGCCCTTGGAATTCCAAACCTGCAGAAAATGTGTGACCTAACAAAGCTAACAACAACACAAGAATCGTCAGTCTTGGAGGGAATGACCTCCACCCATTTAGAAACATAATCTACAGCAAGTAAAATATACAGATATCCAAATGATGCAGGAAAAGGTCCCATAAAATCTATTCCCCAAACATCAAAAATCTCATAAAAAAGTATAGTGTTTTGAGGCATCTCATTTCTTGCTTCTATATTCCCAGTTCGCTGACATCTATCACAATTTTTATAAAACACATATGAATCATTAAATAGGGTGGGTCAGTACAATCCACACTCTAGCACCTTCCTAGCAGTTCTTTGGAGTCCAAAATGCCCCCACAAGCTGATGAATGACAAAATGTAAGGACAGAAGAAAACTCATGATCTGGTACGCATCTCCTAATTATTTAATCATTACAAAATTTCCATAAATAAGGATCATCCCATACATAGAATTTTGCATCACTTTTAAGTTTGTCTTTTTGAGCTTTAGAAAAGTGTGTAGGGAAAACATGTGCAGCTAAGAAATTAACTAGGTCTGCATACCAAGGTGTCTCACCATGTACTGCAAGAAGGTGTTCGTCTCTAAAATCATCGTCAATGGTGGCAGGTGATCCATCTCCTTCAATTCTGCTTAAGTGATCTGCAACTAGGTTTTCTTTGCCACTTCTGTCTCTGATTTCCAGATCAAATTCTTGGAGCAGGAGCATCCATTTGATCAGTCTAGGTTTAGCATCAGGCTTTTTCAACAAGTATTTAAGAGCTGCATGATCAGAAAAAATAATAACATGTGAGCACAATAAAGAAGATTTGAAACAGTCTAAAGCTAAAACTATGACAAAAAGCTCCTTTTCAGTGGTAGTGTAGTTTGCTTAGGCGGCATCCAGAGTCTTGGAGGCATAGCATATGACATGAGGTGCTCCCTCTACCCTCTGTGCTAGAACAGCTCCCACTGCAAAGTTAGATGCATCACACATTAATTCAAATAGCAAATTCCAATCAGGTGACTTAATAATAGGAGCAGAGGTCAGAGCCTCCCTGAGTCTGTGAAAAGCTTCTTTGCACTTATCATCAAAGCAAAACTCAACATCTTTCTGTAAAAGTTTTGTCAAGGGCCGAGCAATATCGCTAAAGTCTCTAATAAATCTGCGGTAGAAACCTGCATGTCCAAGGAAAGCACGAACGTCCCGTACGTATACGGGGTAAGATAAAGAAGAAATACCACTTATTTTTGCAGGATCTACCTCTATACCTCTCCTAGAGACTATGTGTCCAAGTACAATACCATTCTCTACCATGAAGTGACATTTTTCAAAATTAAGCACAAGGTTAGTCTCAATGCAACGGTGTAAAACCCTAGATAAATTTTCTAAACATGAATCAAAAGACGTGCCAAAAACTAAAAAGTCATCCATAAATACCTCCATACAATGCTCTAGCAACTCACCAAATATACTTACCATGCATCTTTGAAATGTTCCAGGTGCGTTGCAGAGTCCAAAAGGCATACGTCTGTAGGCAAAAGTGTCAAAGGGGAAAGTGAAGGTAGTCTTCTCTTGGTCCTCTGGATCTATACAAATCTGGAAGTAGCCTGAATAGCCATCCAAAAAATAATAATGGGACTTCCCTGTCAGTCTTTCAAGCATCTGATCAATAAAGGGTAAAGGGAAGTGATTCTTTCATGTGACCTTGTTGAGCTTCCTGTAATCAATGCAAACTCTCCAAGAATTCTTAAGTCTGGTGGGCACTAGTTCGTTGCTTTCATCTGCCACCACTGTCACCCCAGATTTCTTGGGCATCACGTGTATAGGACTAACCCACTGACTATCAGAAATGGGGTAAATGATACCTGCATGTAGAAGTCGAGTCACCTCTTTCTTTACAACGTCCAAAATAAGTGGATTAAGTCTCCTTTGTGGCTGCCTCACGGGTTTAACATTTTCTTCCAAGAATATCCTGTGCATACAGATAGCTGGGCTAATACCTGGTATATCTGATAAAGTCCACCCAATTGCCTTCTTGTAATGCCTCAGGACTTGCAATAATTTCTCTTCCTGCTCTGATTCCAAATGCTGTGCAATAATTACTGGAAAATTCTGCTCCTCTCCTAGGTACACATACTTCAAGTGGTCTGGTAATGGCTTAAGATCAATTTGGGCTTGCTCAGAAGGTATGAGTGATCCTTGGGGCTCAGTGCAATCCCCTACACTATCACACCTAAACTCTGAATCCTCTGATATGTTAATAGAAATAGGTGATCCTTGGGGCTCAGTGCAATCTCCTACACCTAGAAAATCCTCACCAGCTGGAAGTAGATCTGAAATAACCCCTGAAATGTCCTCAGCCTCAATAGCAAATATATTCTCAGCCTCCTCTAATCTGCCAACTCCTCTAGAAACATCAAATGAAATTCCCTTAGCACGTATATCTGCATCAACCAACTCCTCCAAAATACCAATGCTCATAATGGAGTGGTCCTCTTTCGGGTGCTTCATAGCATCAAAAATGTTAAACTGAACTACCGTGTCTCCAATCTCCATCGAAAGCGTACCAGCATAAACATCTATCTTCGTTCTAGCAGTCTTCAGAAATGGTCTCCCTAAAATGAGTGGAGAACGGTATGCAAGGTAGTCTCCCTCCATATCCAAAATGTAAAAATCTGCAGGAAATATCAGCTCCTTTACCTTCACCAAAACACCTTCAATGATACCTGCTGGGTGGGTCTGGCTCCGGTCTGCTAACTGTATCACCACACTAGTGGGATGTAAAGGACCAATACCAAGCATCTGGAAGACTAACCTGGGCATCATATTAATGGAGGCTCCTAAATCCAGCATAGCATCATGGAACATGGTCCTCCCAATCTCACAAGATATAGTAAAAACTCCAGGGTCTTCGCACTTCTGAGGAATGGCATGAATAAGTGTTGAAACATTTTTCCCCAAGCTGACCAACTCATTCTCCTTAAGCTTCTTTTTGTGAACACATAAATCTTTCAGGAACTTAGCATACTTAGGAATCTGTTTAATCATGGTCAACAAAGGTACATTGATCTCTACTTTACTGAACAACTTCACTAGCTCATTATATTCCTTAGCTTTCTCCTCTTCCACTTGCTTCTTAGCTTTAGTTTTGCGCTGAGGGAAAGGCAAAGGAACTCTCAAATCATTTTCTTGAGCTGAAACATGAGGAGCTGAAATTAGGACTGATTTCTCCACTGAGGTAGCTGCTGTCATCCCACTTGTATCACTGATTTCTCCTCTATTCTCTACCAAAATCACAGGATTACTTGAGGAAGGAGTTAGCCTTGGACTAAGGGTGGAACCAACTGACTTTGAAGTGATTTCATGGCTGTTTTGGGCTGGAAATGAAGGTGCTGTCCTGTTTAACAATTTAGTGCCAAAATATTTCCAAAGTATCAAGATTTGCATTAAAGCCCCAAAATAGAATAAATTCATAAAACCTAGGCTAAATTCAATATTAAGCAAGTAAAATATGGGTCAAACATGGATTTAAGAATCTGAAATGATCAACAAAATAGCACTTATCAGGCACCCTATAGGCGGTCAAAAAATCATCCGTAATCGCGAACATCACGATGCTGATAAGTCAACCCATCCAGGGCTCCTGGGACTATCCTGGGCACCTGGGACCATCCCAGGCGCCTAGGAGCCCAGTCTGGGGTGCCCTGGATGATTGGGGCACCTATATTGATATAGGCGCCCTGGATGACCTTCTAGGCAGCTTTTTCTCCTGCATTTGCTTTCCTATCTTGCCTTCAACTCCAGGTACCTGCAAGACAACAAACACAAGACAAATATGCAAATAATCTTAGCCTTAAAGATTGGTTCTGACTTTGGCTTCCCCGGAAACCCTAGGTCAAACCGATGCCTAATGTTCCCTCTTCCGGGGAACGGGTCCTCGCCTACTCCTCTCAGGAGAAGTTACCTTTGCCAACCGGGACCTCCGGTTGGACTTTTACTTAGCCTCCGAGACTCGCGGATCTCGAGACGTCCGAACCTCGACCCATCTCTACTTCTGTCCTTAGTCATTGCTCAGCTAAGTTGCTCAATCCCTCGGACCAAGACTTCGTGCCCAATTCCTCGAACCAGGACTTGGGTGCCCAACCCTTGGTCAAGTCATAGGTGCTCAGCCCTCGGCCAGGACTTAGTGTCCAATTCCTTAAACCAGGACTTCATGCCCAACCCTCGGTCAGGTCTTACGTACCCAGTCCTCGTCCAGGACTTAGTGCCTAATTCCTCGAACCAGGACTTCATGCCTAGGTTAACTAGGACTTTCCTTCACCTTGAAAAGGACTTCATTTGCTAGTCATATTAATCCTGACTAGAATTCTCTTCTGCTAAACATCAAGTCATGTTTAGCTCACCCCTGAGTTTTCTGCTAAACATCAAATCATGTTTAGCTAACCCTTGTTATAACTGATCAACCCTTAGTATATTAACCAGATTAAATCTAGGTTTGATCATCCTGTCAAACATCAGGTCATGTTTGGCTAACCCTTGGTCATCTTAACCAACCCTGGGTTCTGGTTCATTCTATCACACATCAGATCCTATTTGGCTAAACCTTTGTCAACCTAATCAACCCTGGGTTAACTCTACCAAACATAAGGTCATGTTTGATTTAACCCTTGATCACTTTGACTAACCCTTACCTTGTCTAACACATATTATTACTAACTTAAGTATATTGTTAAACATCGAAACACTTAGAGGAAGACATCATTGATGCATCTTGCACCAACACTGACTACTTAGATAAACCAAAGAACATAAAATATGCTAGTCTTACATAATCGATGATGTCTAGTCTCATCAATTTATCAACTATGGAAGATTTCAATATGTACATAATTATACATGATGTGATTCTCATCAATTTATCAACTATGGAAGGTTTCAATGTGTACATAATTATACATGATGAGATACTCACTAATTGTGATCCAATCACAAATTCTCTTATGTTATGCATTGTATTGTGGATTTCAGAAATTGAGTTTATGATCAAATCATATGTGTCACGCCCCGAGACCCAGGAGCCGCTGTTCCAATATAAAATCGGGCAGCACCTCCCCTGTTCGGCGGACAATTTACACATACAAACACACACGCAGATAATAATAGACATCACCACGCAGTTTAATTGGCCTCAGGCCTCAAAATATATATAGACCCAACATAAAAGCACCCGACAACTAAGTAAATCAAACCTGACTGCGGACCGGTCCGACTTAGGATAGAACAACCAATACAACAACCCCTTAGGGCGCACGACAACACTCCCAAGACATATACAAGTCTAATAAGTAAATATAAAAATAGACACTATTAAGTACAAAACGAAACTATGCCGTCGCGATGGGTAGGGACTGGCTGCTGGGCTCTTCTGGCGACTCCAAGTATCTCAACCTGAAATAAAACATATGGCAACGGTGTGAGTCCATAAACTCAGCGAATACCCAGTAGATATGCATAGCATGTTATAATAACAATAGGAGTCTACGCTGATACAGTCCATATGAACAATAGGAAAGGGTATACTGAAGATAGTGAATAAAGATACATACCAGAATCCATCTATCCTGCAGAGGGTGAAATAAATCCCTATGGAACAAGTATAACATATAAACCAAGGTATACAGGTATCCAGTATATGCATGTCAATCAAGTGCAGAAATCAAGTGCAACAAACAATGCACGATGCAAAATATGCACATGGTGCAATGCCATGGTCACCCCCTAACTCCAGTCAAGCCACTGAGACAGGCGATACTGTGTCGGCCGAGTGGGTAGAGCTGTGACACTGTCCGCACTCTGCCATCACTGCTCCTGAGTGACCGAGAGGACAGGATGCTGGTGGAGCTATCGCTCCGCCCCATGTATATATGGGGGAGATATCTCTCTCATCTTCTCGGGTCTATGGGTAGAGAAGGGATCCCTGCTTGCTACCACGCTCCGAAACCACTACCCCTGAGCGGACGAGCGGAGCAATACAGAGCAAATGCACACACCCAGCGGTATCCACTAACCCATGAGTGGCCATGTGTGCATATCATGTGCCGGAAGATGATTAGGCTCAACCACAAGGGAGTCACTGATCGTCGGCATGCAACAATACAAGGATGGTGTATGATAGATACACATACCTCCCTCCCCAAGTCCTCAGTATACTAAGTCTCAGTCTGAAATCCTATAACAGGAAATACAGGTAACCTACAAGGTATACTGGCCGAAATCTACAGATCTCTCAATGTCAAACGCAAGAGATACCTCACGATATCTAAGCATACATATAGATATGACTATACTTGAGACTGTATAGAACTAACTACATAATAACTCAGGGATAACCAACAAATATCCAGAACATGCATAATAACTCAGGGATAACTAACAAGTATCCAGGACAGGCATAATAACCCAGGGATAACTAACAAGTATCCAGGACAGGCATAATAACTCAGGGATAACTAACAGGTATCCAGGACAGGCATAATAACTCAGGGATAAATAACAAGTATCCAGAATAGGTATAATAAACAGGGATAGCGTATAATCTTACTGCTATCTATAACAGTCTATGCATAACAAAATGACAATATCATAAGAGATAAGTCAAAGGGTATCCGCCTCCAAAGAGTAGAAGTAGTCCGTATCAAATAAGAACCTCCCATCCAAAAGTCCGAAAGCAAGTCAGTGCCCTGTAGCAAAGGCATAATGTTTAGCTACAATAATATATAAATTATAGCTAAACGAGTTATCTCAATTATTAGGATCGTCTTAATTATCCCGTTTCATTTAATTAATCCTAATTAAATGATTAACCCTTAATTGCTCCAACCACCAAGATCAAATTCAGATTAGGTTTCCAAACCCCAAATTATCAAGTTTAGGTTATTAGATTTAAATCTCAAAGTAATTCTAATCCATAACCTAACCAACAGCTCACCCAACATATTATGGTGACTATGATCTCAATGGTGTTGGTGCCCCGGTTGGTTTTGATGTGATCAACCAAGTTAGGTTAGGTCCTGTTGGTTTTAATCCCTCTGCTAAGTGTGCAGAAGCTTAGGTACGGAGGAAGTCGAGCGTAAGACGTAGCGGACGAGAAGGATTGTGCGGGGAAGTGAGCCGACGGGCTTGGTACAATCCGAGGGACGCGGAAGTTACGGAAGAGTACGCCGGTGGAGCGAGAAGGACGTGCGCGGTGTCCGAGGGACGAGAAGCCGGGAGGAAGGACGCTCGAGGGGCGAAAGGCCGAAGTCGAGTTCGGGTGAGCCTAACTCCGGTTGGCCAAAAATCACCCAAAAGACGAAGAATCAAAAAGACTGGTCCAAGCAACCAAAAGAAAAGAGAAAATTATTTAGTGCCAAGAAGATTCGAACCTATGACCACACTACTAGATGTCTCCATACTTACCAAATGGGATAAACAGGTGATGTGAATAAGTTGATGTGAGCCGAAGATAAAGTTAATCACCTGCTGCGAATAGAAGCAAAGTTTTAATTAAACTTTATCTTCTAAAGGATAACTTTATCCTTTAATCAGATCTAATGGATGCAGTTTAATCTCATCCAAGATTAACTGTCCAGATTATATCCATGGATCAACGGCCAAGAGAAAATTCATCAAAAATCAACAATCCAGATTTATTCTCTTAGGCTATAAATAGGCTTAGAGATTTAGTTTTAGTAATCAATCATTCTTATTCATTCTTGTAAAATCTCTAAAAGTCTAGTGTGCTACTTTTGTAAGGCTTCTCCGCCACAAGGAGATTTTTATTGAGCATCCACTGCCTTGGAAGCAACGTCCTTAGTTGCGACCAAGTTTTTTTTTAAAGACGAGTGCCTTCCATTTTTCATATTTTTTTTACCGTCTATTCACCCCCTCTAGCCGGTCCAACCCGATCCAACAAGTGGTATCAGAGCCAAGGTCGCCGCAGAAGGACTAATCGCTGACTGCAGCAATTTCAAGAAAATGGTTGGAGCCGTAATCTACCCGCCGAAGTTTGAGGGGGAGTTCGCGATGTGGAAGCGCCGAATGCAGGTATTTTTTAAAATAGATATTGAACTTCTATTAATTATGAAAAATGGTTTTGCAGTTCCAAAAGACAACAACGACAAGGATAAAGAAATAGAGTCGTGGACTAAGAAGGAGCAAGCGGACTTTGTAGCAAACGGCAAAGCGGAATTTCATCTGCTAGCCGTTCTTCCCGCACAAGAAGTCAACCGCATCGGAAATTACAACTCGGCAAAAGAGCTCTGGGAGAAATTCCTGGAATTACATGAAGGTACCTCAGAGGCAAAACTAGCACGACGAGACCTTCTTCGAAGCCAACTGACAAACCTTCGAAAGGAGGATGAAGAATCAGTTGCGCATTTACACGCCAAGGTAAAGGAACAAATCACAGACCTTGAAAACCTCAGAGAAAAGGTAACAAGTCGGGACGCTCAAAGGTATGTCTTAAATGCGTTTCCGAGAACCCCGGAATGGACCTCGGTAATCGACGCTTATTTCATTTCGAAAGATTTAGCGGTAAGTACATTAGAGCAATTATTTTCTACTTTGGAACTTCACGAATCTCGTTTTGTAGAAAAGAATAAGAAAGCAGGCATCGTCGCACTAAACACAAGGAAGATCCAATTCGACGAGGAATCCTCGACCGATGATGAAACAACAAAAATGGTAAGTTCTTTTAAAGCTAATAAATTTTCAAGAACGCAGAAAAGAAGACGATCCCCAAAGAAGCGAATAATCAGATGCTACAACTGTAAAGAGGAGGGACACCTGAAGGACCAGTGTCCTAAACTCAAAAACAGCTAAAGAAGAAAAAGGCACTGAAGGCCACCTGGGATGAGTCCTCGTCAGAAGAGTCGGAAGGTCAAGAATACGCTGGACTTGCGCTGATGGCAAATCATCAAGAAGGGAGCACTGATGAAGGGGGAGAGACGTTAGAAGAAACCGATGACGAAAGAGGAACCTCGCTTTTCGAAAGCGACCCGGTAAGTGAGGTTTGTTTTCTGACTCATGATCAATTATATGCAGGAGTTAAAGCTTTGCTCAAATCTAATTGTAGATTAGAAAAAGAAAATTTAAAATTAAAAAATGAATTAACACTTATATCTTCGTCTGAAATTTTGGAAAATGAAAATGATAATTTGAAAAACTTAGTGCAAAAATTAGAGCTTGATATTGCATATTTACGCCAAAAGAAAAATAGCTTTCCTAATAATTTAAATTGGTATTTTAAAAATCATAAGGGCCAATTTAAAAAGGTGTCCAAAAGCTATATTCCGCCTAAGTTTTTAATTAATCCTGTAGACAGGAACTTATTTTGGGTTCCTAAATTTGTATTAAATTGATAATTTTTTTTGGTTATCATATATGTGCGCATTTTGTTTCTCTAACAAAAATTATGTCTTTATTTTTTTTTGCACAATTATGCTGTTTATCTACTGAAACTTCTTTCAATATTTTTTCAAATATTTTTTTCCCTCGAAATTTGAAATTAAGAGTTTAGGGGAAAGACTCATTACAATTTTTTTTCAAATTTTTCGAAGTATTTTTTCTAATTTTTTAAAATTTATTCTTCAAGAACTCTTATATGTTAGTTTGTCATTCTTGGACTTGATAAACGAATTTAAAACTCAAAATTTTTGTCCAAACTCATATCTTCATTTTGACTTTAACAAAAATATTCAGATTTTTTTCGATTTTTTATCAATTGTTTATCGAAATATGATTTTTTTTAAAATTCGATAAAAAAATATTTTGACTGGATTCGATTTTTTTTGGAACTCCTCATCAGCTGTGGATTTTATCAAAAAAAATTAGATTTTATTTAAGACATTTTTAAAAAAAAAGGAATTAACTTTGAAAAAATATGTCTTTTTAAAATTTGAAAAATCTATGGCAACGCGATTTTTTTTCACTTAGAATATTTTTAATCGCACTCAAAATTTTTTTTCTTCTTCCCTACTTATATTTCCCAATTTTTTGATGTGATCAAAGGGGGAGGAATAGTATTAAGTTAAGGGGTAGAATTTTAATTTATTCGAAATTAAAATTTTTTGAACTTAAACTGTTTACATTATTATGTATATTTCTTTATTTTGATATCCCTAGCTAAACTTGGGTTGATGCACATCAAAAAGGGAGAAATTATTGGTGCCCCGGTTGGTTTTGATGTGATCAACCAAGTTAGGTTAGGTCCTGTTGGTTTTAATCCCTCTGCTAAGTGTGCAGGAGCTTAGGTACAGAGGAAGTCGAGCGTAAGACGTAGCGGACGAGAAGGATTGTGCGGGGAAGTGAGCCGACGGGCTTGGTACAATCCGAGGGACGCGGAAGCTACGGAAGAGTACGCCGGTGGAGCGAGAAGGACGTGCGCGGTGTCCGAGGGACGAGAAGCCGGGAGGAAGGACGCTCGAGGGGTGAAAGGCCGAAGTCGTGTTCGGGTGAGCCTAACTCCGGTTGGCCGGAAATCACCCAGAAGACGAAGAATCAAAAAGACTGGTCCAAGCAACCAAAAGAAAAGAGAAAATTATTTGGTGCCAAGAAGATTCGAACCTGTGACCACACTACTGGATGTCTCCATACTTACCAAATGGGATAAACAGGTGATGTGAATAAGTTGATGTGAGCCGAAGATAAAGTTAATCACCTGCTGCGAATAGAAGCAAAGTTTTAATTAAACTTTATCTTCTAAAGGATAACTTTATCCTTTAATCAGATCTAATGGATGCAGTTTAATCTCATTCAAGATTAACTGTCCAGATTATATCCATGGATCAACGGCCAAGAGAAAATTCATCAAAAATCAACAATCCAGATTTATTCTCTTAGGCTATAAATAGGCTTAGAGATTTAACTTTAGTAATCAATCATTCTTATTCATTCTTGTAAAATCTCTAAAAGTCTAGTGTGCTACTTTTGTAAGGCTTCTCCGCCACAAGGAGATTTTTATTGAGCGTCCACTGCCTTGGAAGCAACGTCCTTAGTTGCGACCAAGTTTTTTTTTAAAGACGAGTGCCTTCCATTTTTCATATTTTTTTTACCGTCTATTCACCCCCCTCTTGCCGGTCCAACCCGATCCAACAAATGGTTTTAATTCTAGAACATCACCCTTCAAATTGGAAAACCAATGTCAACTCACGGTAAAACTAATAAACTTAAGTTAGACCTCTTCCAAAGTCATAACATATTCCAACAAGGCTCATGGCCGTAGAAGCAACATCATAAAACTCAATCTCTAAAACCCATGATCTTATTGCATAATCGATCAATTAATAACCCTTCAAAATAACCTAGTTTAAGCACAGGACAACAATCACTAAACCTTCTACCTAGCCTCCATCCCAAATCATCCGAAACTCAAACTTCTCAACAACAACATCAAGAACTTTAGAGAAACTAACTCAGGGTAGAATTTGAGGATTAATAGAAATCAACTAAACCAAATCTAATGCCACACTTCATCTTCTGATCTAAGCAAACCCATCACAAAATAAAATCCCAATGGAGACATACAAATCAAAAATACATACCAACAGGGAAACATTCCAGTATGAACACTACAACTAATACCAACCATAATTGAACAATAACATCTCATCCATAGTTTCCCTTTGCTCACGATACAACTCTTGGAACATAAAGCCCCATTCACACTTTAAGCTACAAAGTCTATTTCTTCTCCAATTGGAGCTCACGGCAGAAGAAAACAGGAACCAATCACCACTACACTGTCATGAATAACAAGAATCCCCACCCAAACTGTGATAAGAGCTCTAAATAGAAAATTCACATAACTAACATAAACCTACACCCAATACCTGAGCTGAGTACCAATTTCATTCCAATAGAAAACAGAATAGATGGAAACTTAACAGATTCTTCCAATTCCAGAGTCGAATCAATTAATAGCATCCTGGATTAATTCAATTTCCCGAAACCAAACCTTACCTTCGCCAAATCGCCAGCAAGCAAGTCTCTACTCAGGTTAGCCACGCAACTGTGAGAAGTTCGACCAACAATTTCTCCTCAAGCCTAGATCCACTCCCGATCAAATCACCACCAGGCAAAACGAGATCGGCACTGCAAATCTGACCGCGACCCTTATTGACGCATCCCTCGGGAAGTGAAAGGAATGTCGCCGGAGAGGAGAAGAGACGAGACGGAAACACCGAAGTATGACACTCATGCTCAGGACCGAAGAGGGGTCGACGGCATCCATGTGATCTCGACAGAGAAGAGCACGGGAGAAAGAGGCGCGTTGATGGGTTCATGGCGCTTGAGCTTTGGCTGCGGCTAGGGCACGCGGAAGGGGAGGAAGGGGAGGAGTCGTTCGGGCGGCGTCGGGTTTAGGGCACGGTGAGGGGTGAGGAGAGAAATTTATAATTATATATGTAATTATAACTTTTTTCCTTTTATATATATATATATATAATGAAACCCCAACTTTTCCTTAAATAATTTAAAATCGACTACTTTTGTGTCCAATAAAATTCCAAAAAAATTTCTGGTCCAAATTTTCGAATCGTCGTATTTTACAATATGCATGCATGGAGAATGTACACACAAATAGTAAATTTTATTTATCTAATATATAATATAATATCTAAAGTGATTGCTTTATGACACTCTTAAATTTAATAAGGCACGGTACTAACTCTCCTCGGGAACCCCTTGACCAGATTCTAGAGTTGGGGCCACTTCTATAGTCTGCACCACCTTTTCCCCTCTTTAATTCATGAATTCTCGATGCCGTAGAGGTGGAGGAGGGCCTCTGCATTTAGGTTGCATGGAGACAGGAGATTGAGTCAACGTGTCTTTTCTTTTTGCAAACTGAGCTTCCTCAACTTTAACATATTAATTAAGTGCCTAGGCTTGCAACCCGTCAAAGTCGGATGGTAGCTGCTTTACCATAAATCAAAAGAAATTTTCATCAATCAAACCTTCTGAGAAAACACTGACCTGCACCTTGGGGTGACCATGGGTGCATCCATGGCCACCCAATTAAACCGTTGCAGATACACTTTCAGAGGCTCCTGCGACTTCTGCTTGAGAGAAAACAAATCATGTAGAGTTTTTTGATACCTTCGACTCGTGGAGAAGTGTTGCATGAATACAATTTTGAACTCCTCGAAATCCCAAATGAAGGAGGTGGAAAGATGACTAAATACCTCTATGTGAAGCCCGAGAGTGTCATTAAGAAGACTTGACACTTAGCACTATTTGTATATTAATGTACAGGGAGGTATTTTCAAATATTAGATATAATCCTTTGGGTAAGTGGTACTATTATATTTCCCGATCTGCAATGCTGAAAGTGTCATTTTAACTCGTCTTTGAGGATGCTCCTAGAGAACGGAGGGCCTCGGGGCCCACCAGATATGGGGGTCTATCCCTTTAGAGAATCCCCATTGGGGGGGGGGTTCTCCCCTAGATTATTCTAAAGATTCCCTTATGACCGATGTAACAATCAGCGTGGGGAACACAACCGCAACCCATGGCATTTCCTCAGGCCAAGGCATCTTCTGATGAGGTTTCGACTTCAGTTCAACCAACCGAGGCAGTGACTCCATTGGTGGATTGGTTCCTGGGGAAAGGGGTTGTTGGGGCTAACCTTGCAATACTGCCTACATGGGCCAAGCTATCAATTTGCCGAGATCCTCTATTATCATAGCGATGACGATAGGTCTTCCGATGTCATCCATCCTAACATCTTAGTTCAAATTTTAACACAGTTTTCCCACAGAAGATGCCAATTAGATCATGCTTGAGAATGTCGATGAACGAAACACCGATGAGTTGCCATGGGTGATGACTTGATCGTCATCGCCTAGAAACAGCGAGGATTGGTGAGGAGATATGTAGAAGTTTAGACAAGAGAAGGCAAAAGAAAAAGGGTTAGAATGACGGCCAAGAGGTTCCTTGGTGCAGCCAAACCAACGCTTAAGTTAGTTTTCAGCATAAGAAGAGGAAAAAGAACGAAAAGGAGGTGTTTAGGGGTTTTGATGCGTACATGCGCGTCCCCTGCAAATGTCGAAAGGGACTATCTTTCATAGAGTGGCGGCTGATTGTTTCCTTATCTACATGTCCTCATATTCATGCGATCCTATTCTCCTTCCTGAAATAATCCACAATCCTCCCTTCTGCATGAGTGATTAGTCACTTCTTGAAATAATCCGAAATCCCAAGATCCAAACGAGCAGTTATTCGCTTCCTGAAATAATCCGACGATATAGTCCCTCTCCTCCCCCCCCCCCCCCCCCCCCCCCCTCTTCTGAGCGAAACGATGATATTGTCTATATCTTCAACAAACAATAGATACATTATCCGCATCTTTAACGGGCCACCCATTATTGTCCATGGTTAGGGGCTATTTGGGGATTTTGCAACTTGGAGTCGAGAATATCATGAAGTCGGGGATGCCACCAAGTTGGGAGATGACACACTCGGAGTCAAGAATATCATGGAATCAGAGATGCCACCAAGTCAGGAGATGGCACGATGTCGAGGACCACCAAGTCGATGTAACCTACAAGGCCACGTGGCACCCTATCATTATCTCCCATATCAGGCTATTTTATATTTATTGCAAAATTAATTGAAAAGATTTTAAGAAAAATACTTTCAAAAGATTTTGATGGAAGACGATGGGGAAAAATTGCAATAGATTTTAAGGAAGGGAAATAAAATTTTGAAAATAATTCGAATGATAAAAAAGTTTGTAAAAGATTTTTAGAGAAAAAATAAATATATTTTGAAAAAAAAATCTTGAAAAACAATGTTTTGGAAAGGCATTTTTAAAGATAGCAAAAAAATATTGGAAAAGCATTGAAAAAAACAAGATTTTAAAAAGCATTTATTGAAAAAACAACGTTTTGGAAAAGTATTTTTAGAAAAAAAACAAGGTTTTGACAAAGTATTTTTTTTAAACCAGATTTTGGAAAAACATTTTTTTGTTTATTTTGTTTTTATTCTTATGATCTGAAAAAATAGGAAAGTAAATTGAGAAAAAATTATTTTAAAATAATTAATAAAAATAAACATCTAAAAATTATCTTTAAATAAACATCTGAATTTTGTTTACCTAAATGATAAAGAGTTATCATTGAGTTAGATTTGAGCTCAGTCACATTAAGTGATTAGTTTAAATTTGGACTCCTTTATATTCATTGTGATGCATTTATTTTACATCTTAAATCTGGCGTAAACTCCTAAACACTTCACGTGGTTCTACGTGGCTCAATATACAATCAAGTTAGACATAGATGTTGTGAGATGTTCTGGCTCCTTTAGATTTTTATAAGATCATGATTTCTAAGGTAAAGCCTAAGGTAAGTCCATTTTGTAAAAATTGAAAATACAATAAATAAAATAAATAGCATGCCAAAAAAAACTAGTCTATCAACACATTCTTAATTGTCTTCTAGGTGTGTTAAACTTAACTTCTAGAAGGGCTTTGATGAAGATATCAGCTAGATTTGATTTGAATTCAACATTGTCTAGTAATGTTACCTCTAGCTACTTGGTCTCTAACAAAGTGATATTTAACTTTTATGTGTTTGGTCCTTGTGTGATGGATTGGATTTTTTGTTAAATTAATTGAACTTATATTATCAATTAAGACTTTGATGATTTTAAACAAGTTGGAGATCTTTTGTATGTATATCATCCATAATAATTGAGTTACGCATTCTCCAATTGCAATGTACGCAACTTTAATTGTAGATAGTGCAACACAATGATGCATGTTTTCTATTACTCCAGTTAAGTAGACATTAACCTAATAGTTGGCAACTATCACTTTTACTTTTCTGTCTAATTTACAGTCAATATAATTTGAATCTAAGTACCCAGGCCCACACACTTTTTTTTTTAATTTTTCTAGATAGTTGGCATCTTTATTTACAGTAAATATAATTTGAATCTAATTTACAGTAATTATAATTTGGCAACTTTACTTTTCTAGATTTCAGGCCCACACTCTTTTTTTTTATTTTTTCTTTTTTTTTCAATTTTTTTTACATTAATATATTTATTAAATATTATTAAATATATTAATTTCTATTAACTAAATATAAAAATCATTTATTTATATTTTTAAATAAGTTAGATGAGATATTTTTTAACTGAAATATTTTTTCGATTTTACCTTACATTTTTTAGTTTAGCGCCGATTTCATAATATATTATTTTAAAATAAAAGTCTGAAACATCACGTGCAGACGTCTCAGAATTTGTTGTTGAGAGAGAAAGAGAAAGGCAGTACATCGCAGGAGGGGTAAAAGAAGAAGTTCACTAAAATTAGTGCGCCCTTTGGTGAAAATGAAACCATGGGACGCCTTTTGGTAAATATCAATTCTTGGGTGCGCCCTTTGGTAAATTCCTGAATCCTTTTACTTGAATGAACCCTTTGGCCACTAACCTAACTTTGTTTCTAACTATCCCACTTGTGTTATCTAATTTATTTCAAAAGACCCACTTGGTATCAATTTGAGATTTGTCTTTAGGTAGAGGTACTAAATCTAAGACTTGATTTCTCTCAACGTAAACTAACTCTTCTTGCATTGCTACGACCCAATCGGGATCAAGAAAAACATCCTCTATAGTTTTGGGTTTTATTTTTGAAATCAGAGATATTTGGCTTGAGTTTCTAAGTGTTGATCTACTTTTGACTTTAAGATTTGGGTCACCTCTATAGATTTCAGGCTCATGCTGGGCCTGAAATATTTTATTTCAGGCCTAGCGTGGGCCTGAAATTTTTTATTTTAGACCCACGTTGGGCCTGAAATTTTTTGATTCAGGCCCGACGTTGACTCAAATTTTTTTTCTATTTTAAAAATATATTAATATATAAAAAAATGTATCAAAACACTTAATTTCAAATTCAAACGCAGAGCCTGAAGTCATCCCAGGAGGGTCTGAAGTCAAATAACTTTAGATCATATAAATAATTAATTTAATAAATAATAATTAAATATAAAAAATATTTTTAAAATTAAAAAAATTTCAATACCCTTGGGGCCTGAAGTCATGAGACTTCAGGCCTAAGGAGGGCCTGAAGTCTGATGACTTCAGGCCCTCCATAAAAAAATATTAAAAAAAAATTTATAAAAAAGTATAATATATAATTATATATTATTTATAATTTTTATAAAAAAGTATAATATATAATTACATAATAATAAAATGTTATTATAATGAAATCTAGATATGGGAGGTCCATCAGTGAGTTTTGGTCAAAACCCACTGATATTTCTAAACTACTCCTATTTCATTGGTGATATCTAATATATAGATGTTTGGACAACTAAAACATCATCTCCTACCTCTACCCTCCCTATTCATATGGAGTTTTCTGAAATCCAGATATGATAGGTCCATCAGTGAGTTTTGGTCAAAACCCACTGATATTTCTAAACTACTCCTATTTCATTGGTGATATCTAATATATAGATGTTTGGACACCTAAAACATCATCTCCTACCTCTACCCTCCCTATTCATATGGAGTTTTCTGAAATCCAGATATGATAGGTCCATCAGTGAATTTTGGTCAAAACCCACTGATATTTCTGAACTACTCCTATTGCATTAGTGATATCTAATATATAGATGGTTGGACACCTAAAACATAATCTCCTACCTCTACCATCTCTATTCATATGGAGTTTTCAGAAATCCAGATATGGGAGGTCCATCAGTGAGTTTTGGTCAAAACTCACTGATATTTCTAAACTATTCCTATTTCATTGGTGATATCTAATATATAGATGTTTGGACACCTAAAACATCATCTCCTACCTCTACGCTCTCTATTCATATGGAGTTTTCAGAAATCCAGATATGGGAGGTCCATCAGTGGGTTTTGGTCAAAACCCACTGATGGACCTCTCATATCAGTGAGTTTTTTTCTTTTTTTTTAATAGATTTCAGGCCCACGCTCTTTTTTTTTAAATTTTTCTTTTTTTTTAAATTAATATATTTATTAAATATTATTTAATATATTAATTTCTATTAACTAAATATAAAAATCATTTATTTATATTTTTAAATAATTTAGATTAGATATTTTTTAACTGAAATATTTTTTCGATTTTACCTTACTTTTTTTAGTTTAGCGCCGATTCCATAATATATTATTTTAAAATAAAATTCTGAAACATCACGTGCAGACGTCTTAGAATTTGTTGCTGAGAGAGAAAGAGAAAGGCAGTACATAGCAGGAGAGGTAAAAGAGGAAGTTTACTAAAATTAGTGCGCCCTTTGGTGAAAATGAAACCATGGGACGCCTTTTGGTAAATATTAATTTTTGGGTGCGCCCTTTGGTAAATTGCCGAATCCTTTTACTTGAATGAACCCTTTGGCCACTAACCTAACTTTGTTTCTAACTATCCCACTTGTGTTATCTAATTTATTTCAAAAGACCCACTTTGTATCAATTTGAGATTTGTCTTTAGGTAGAGGTACTAAATCTAAGACTTGATTTCTCTCAACGTAAACTAACTCTTCTTGCATTGCTACGACCCAATCGGGATCAAGAAAAACATCCTCTATAGTTTTGGGTTTTATTTTTGATATTAGAGATATTTGGCTTGAGTTTCTAAGTGTTGATCTACTTTTGACTCTAAGATTTGGGTCACCTCTATAGATTTCAGGCCCACGCTGGGCCTGAAATATTTTATTTCAGGCCCAGTGTGGGCCTGAAATTTTTTATTTCAGACCCACGTTGGGCCTGAAATCTTTTGATTCAGGCCCGACGTGGACCCAAATTTTTTTCTATTTTAAAAATATATTAATATATAAAAAACGTATCAAAACACTTAATTTCATATTCAAACGCATGGCCTGAAGACATCCCAGGAGGGTCTGAAGTCAAATAACTTTAGATCCTATAAATAATTAATTTAATAAATAATAATTAAATACAAAAAATATTTTTAAAATTAAAAAAATTTCAATACCTTTGGGGCCTGAAGTCATCAGACTTCAGGCCTAAGGAGGGCCTGAAGTCTGATGACTTCAGGCCCTCCATAAAAAAAATATAAAAAAAAATTTATAAAAAAGTATAATATATAATTACATAATAATAAAATATTATTATAATGAAATCTAGATATGGGAGGTCCATCAGTGAGTTTTGGTCAAAACCCACTGATATTTCTAAACTACTATTTCATTGGTGATATCTAATATATAGATGTTTGGACACCTAAAACATCATCTCCTACCTCTACCCTCTCTATTCATATAAAGTTTTCTGAAATCCAGATATGATATGTCTATCAGTGAGTTTTAGTCAAAACCCACTGATATTTCTAAACTATTCCTATTGCATTAGTGATATCTAATATATAGATGGTTGGACACCTAAAACATTATCTCCTACCTCTACCATCTGTATTCATATGGAGTTTTCAGAAATCCAGATATGGGAGGTCCATCAGTGAATTTTGATCAAAACTTACTGATATTTCTAAACTACTCATATTTCATTGGTGATATCTAATATATAGATGTTTGGACACCTAAAACATCATCTCCTACCTCTACCCTCTCTATTCATATGGAGTTTTCAGAAATCCAGATATGGGAGGTCCATCGGTGAGTTTTGGTCAAAACTCACTGATATTTCTAAACTATTCCTATTTCATTGGTGATATCTAATATATAGATGTTTGGACACCTAAAACATCATCTCCTGCTCTACCCTCTCTATTCATATGGAGTTTTCAGAAATCCAGATATGGGAGGTCCATCAGTGGGTTTTGGTCAAAACCCACTGATGGACCTCCCATATCAGTAAGTTTTTTTCTTTTTTTTAATTGATTTCAGGCCCACGCTCTTTTTTTTTAATTTTTTATTTTTTTTCAATTTTTTTTTGCACTAATATATTTATTAAATATTATTTAATATATTAATTTTTATTAACTAAATATAAAAATCATTTATTTATATTTTTAAATAATTTAGATGAGATATTTTTTAACTGAATTTTTTTTTCGATTTTACCTTACATTTTTTAGTTTAGCGCCGATTTCATAATATATTATTTTAAAATAAAAGTCTGAAACATCACGTGCAGACGTCTCAGAATTTGTTGTTGATAGAGAAAGAGAAAGGCAGTACATCGCAGGAGGGGTAAAAAAAGAAGTTCACTAAAATTAGTGCGCCCTTTGGTGAAAATGAAACCATGGGACGCCTTTTGGTAAATATCAATTCTTGGGTGCGCCCTTTGGTAAATTCCCGAATCCTTTTACTTGAATGAACCCTTTGGCCACTAACCTAACTTTGTTTCTAACTATCCCACTTGTGTTATCTAATTTATTTCAAAAGACCCACTTGGTATCAATTTGAGATTTGTCTTTAGGTAGAGGTACTAAATCTAAGACTTGATTTCTCTCAACGTAAACTAACTCTTCTTGCATTGCTACGACCCAATCGGGATCAAGAAAAACATCCTCTATAGTTTTGGGTTTTATTTTTGAAATCAGAGATATTTGGCTTGAGTTTCTAAGTGTTGATCTACTTTTGACTTTAAGATTTGGGTCACCTCTATAGATTTCAGGCTCATGCTGGGCCTGAAATATTTTATTTCAGGCCTAGCGTGGGCCTGAAATTTTTTATTTTAGACCCACGTTGGGCCTGAAATTTTTTGATTCAGGCCCGACGTTGACTCAAATTTTTTTTCTATTTTAAAAATATATTAATATATAAAAAAATGTATCAAAACACTTAATTTCAGATTCAAACGCAGAGCCTGAAGTCATCCCAGGAGTGTCTGAAGTCAAATAACTGTAGATCATATAAATAATTAATTTAATAAATAATAATTAAATATAAAAAATATTTTTAAAATTAAAAAAATTTCAATACCCTTGGGGCCTGAAGTCATGAGACTTCAGGCCTAAGGAGGGCCTGAAGTCTGATGACTTCAGGCCCTCCATAAAAAAATATTAAAAAAAATTTATAAAAAAGTATAATATATAATTATATATTATTTATAATTTTTATAAAAAAGTATAATATATAATTACATAATAATAAAATGTTATTATAATGAAATCTAGATATGGGAGGTCCATCAGTGAGTTTTGGTCAAAACCCACTGATATTTCTAAACTACTCCTATTTCATTGGTGATATCTAATATATAGATGTTTGGACACCTAAAACATCATCTCCTACCTCTACCCTCCCTATTCATATGGAGTTTTCTGAAATCCAGATATGATAGGTCCATCAGTGAATTTTGGTCAAAACCCACTGATATTTCTGAACTACTCCTATTGCATTAGTGATATCTAATATATAGATGGTTGGACACCTAAAACATAATCTCCTACCTCTACCATCTCTATTCATATGGAGTTTTCAGAAATCCAGATATGGGAGGTCCATCAGTGAGTTTTGGTCAAAACTCACTGATATTTCTAAACTATTCCTATTTCATTGGTGATATCTAATATATAGATGTTTGGACACCTAAAACATCATCTCCTACCTCTACGCTCTCTATTCATATGGAGTTTTCAGAAATCCAGATATGGGAGGTCCATCAGTGGGTTTTGGTCAAAACCCACTGATGGACCTCTCATATCAGTGAGTTTTTTTCTTTTTTTTTAATAGATTTCAGGCCCACGCTCTTTTTTTTTAAATTTTTCTTTTTTTTTAAATTAATATATTTATTAAATATTATTTAATATATTAATTTCTATTAACTAAATATAAAAATCATTTATTTATATTTTTAAATAATTTAGATTAGATATTTTTTAACTGAAATATTTTTTCGATTTTACCTTACTTTTTTTAGTTTAGCGCCGATTCCATAATATATTATTTTAAAATAAAATTCTGAAACATCACGTGCAGACGTCTTAGAATTTGTTGCTGAGAGAGAAAGAGAAAGGCAGTACATAGCAGGAGAGGTAAAAGAGGAAGTTTACTAAAATTAGTGCGCCCTTTGGTGAAAATGAAACCATGGGACGCCTTTTGGTAAATATTAATTTTTGGGTGCGCCCTTTGGTAAATTGCCGAATCCTTTTACTTGAATGAACCCTTTGGCCACTAACCTAACTTTGTTTCTAACTATCCCACTTGTGTTATCTAATTTATTTCAAAAGACCCACTTTGTATCAATTTGAGATTTGTCTTTAGGTAGAGGTACTAAATCTAAGACTTGATTTCTCTCAACGTAAACTAACTCTTCTTGCATTGCTACGACCCAATCGGGATCAAGAAAAACATCCTCTATAGTTTTGGGTTTTATTTTTGATATTAGAGATATTTGGCTTGAGTTTCTAAGTGTTGATCTACTTTTGACTCTAAGATTTGGGTCACCTCTATAGATTTCAGGCCCACGCTGGGCCTGAAATATTTTATTTCAGGCCCAGTGTGGGCCTGAAATTTTTTATTTCAGACCCACGTTGGGCCTGAAATCTTTTGATTCAGGCCCGACGTGGACCCAAATTTTTTTCTATTTTAAAAATATATTAATATATAAAAAACGTATCAAAACACTTAATTTCATATTCAAACGCATGGCCTGAAGACATCCCAGGAGGGTCTGAAGTCAAATAACTTTAGATCCTATAAATAATTAATTTAATAAATAATAATTAAATACAAAAAATATTTTTAAAATTAAAAAAATTTCAATACCTTTGGGGCCTGAAGTCATCAGACTTCAGGCCTAAGGAGGGCCTGAAGTCTGATGACTTCAGGCCCTCCATAAAAAAAATATAAAAAAAAATTTATAAAAAAGTATAATATATAATTACATAATAATAAAATATTATTATAATGAAATCTTGATATGGGAGGTCCATCAGTGAGTTTTGGTCAAAACCCACTGATATTTCTAAACTACTATTTCATTGGTGATATCTAATATATAGATGTTTGGACACCTAAAACATCATCTCCTACCTCTACCCTCTCTATTCATATAAAGTTTTTTGAAATCCAGATATGATATGTCTATCAGTGAGTTTTAGTCAAAACCCACTGATATTTCTAAACTATTCCTATTGCATTAGTGATATCTAATATATAGATGGTTGGACACCTAAAACATTATCTCCTACCTCTACCATCTGTATTCATATGGAGTTTTCAGAAATCCAGATATGGGAGGTCCATCAGTGAATTTTGATCAAAACTTACTGATATTTCTAAACTACTCATATTTCATTGGTGATATCTAATATATAGATGTTTGGACACCTAAAACATCATCTCCTACCTCTACCCTCTCTATTCATATGGAGTTTTCAGAAATCCAGATATGGGAGGTCCATCGGTGAGTTTTGGTCAAAACTCACTGATATTTCTAAACTATTCCTATTTCATTGGTGATATCTAATATATAGATGTTTGGACACCTAAAACATCATCTCCTGCTCTACCCTCTCTATTCATATGGAGTTTTCAGAAATCCAGATATGGGAGGTCCATCAGTGGGTTTTGGTCAAAACCCACTGATGGACCTCCCATATCAGTAAGTTTTTTTCTTTTTTTTAATTGATTTCAGGCCCACGCTCTTTTTTTTTAATTTTTTATTTTTTTTCAATTTTTTTTGCACTAATATATTTATTAAATATTATTTAATATATTAATTTTTATTAACTAAATATAAAAATCATTTATTTATATTTTTAAATAATTTAGATGAGACATTTTTTAACTGAAATTTTTTTTCGATTTTACCTTACATTTTTTAGTTTAGCGCCGATTTCATAATATATTATTTTAAAATAAAAGTCTGAAACATCACGTGCAGACGTCTCAGAATTTGTTGTTGATAGAGAAAGAGAAAGGCAGTACATCGCAGGAGGGGTAAAAAAAGAAGTTCACTAAAATTAGTGCGCCCTTTGGTGAAAATGAAACCATGGGACGCCTTTTGGTAAATATCAATTCTTGGGTGCGCCCTTTGGTAAATTCCCGAATCCTTTTACTTGAATGAACCCTTTGGCCACTAACCTAACTTTGTTTCTAACTATCCCACTTGTGTTATCTAATTTATTTCAAAAGACCCACTTTGTATCAATTTGAGATTTGTCTTTAGGTAGAGGTACTAAATCTAAGACTTGATTTCTCTCAACGTAAACTAACTCTTCTTGCATTGCTACGACCCAATCGGGATCAAGAAAAACATCCTCTATAGTTTTGGGTTTTATTTTTGAAATCAGAGATATTTGGCTTGAGTTTCTAAGTGTTGATCTACTTTTGACTTTAAGATTTGGGTCACCTCTATAGATTTCAGGCTCATGCTGGGCCTGAAATATTTTATTTCAGGCCTAGCGTGGGCCTGAAATTTTTTATTTTAGACCCACGTTGGGCCTGAAATTTTTTGATTCAGGCCCGACGTTGACTCAAATTTTTTTCTATTTTAAAAATATATTAATATATAAAAAAATGTATCAAAACACTTAATTTCAGATTCAAACGCAGAGCCTGAAGTCATCCCAGGAGGGTCTGAAGTCAAATAACTTTAGATCATATAAATAATTAATTTAATAAATAATAATTAAATATAAAAAATATTTTTAAAATTAAAAAAATTTCAATACCCTTGGGGCTTGAAGTCATGAGACTTCAGGCCTAAGGAGGGCCTGAAGTCTGATGACTTCAGGCCCTCCATAAAAAAATATTAAAAAAATTTTTATAAAAAAGTATAATATATAATTATATATTATTTATAATTTTTATAAAAAAGTATAATATATAATTACATAATAATAAAATGTTATTATAATGAAATCTAGATATGGGAGGTCCATCAGTGAGTTTTGGTCAAAACCCACTGATATTTCTAAACTACTCCTATTTCATTGGTGATATCTAATATATAGATGTTTGGACACCTAAAACATCATCTCCTACCTCTACCCTCCCTATTCATATGGAGTTTTCTGAAATCCAGATATGATAGGTCCATCAGTGAATTTTGGTCAAAACCCACTGATATTTCTAAACTACTCCTATTGCATTAGTGATATCTAATATATAGATGGTTGGACACCTAAAACATAATCTCCTACCTCTACCATCTCTATTCATATGGAGTTTTCAGAAATCCAGATATGGGAGGTCCATCAGTGAGTTTTGATCAAAACTCACTGATATTTCTAAACTACTCCTATTTCATTGGTGATATCTAATATATAGATGTTTGGACACCTAAAACATCATCTCCTACCTCTACCCTCTCTATTCATATGGAGTTTTCAGAATTCCTGATATGGGAGGTCCATCAGTGAGTTTTAGTCAAAACTCACTGATATTTCTAAACTACTCCTATTTCATTGGTGATATCTAATATATAGATGTTTGGACACCTAAAACATCATCTCCTACCTCTACCCTCTCTATTCATATGCAGTTTTCAGAAATCCAGATATGGGAGGTCCATCAGTGGGTTTTGGTCAAAACCCACTGATGGACCTCCCATATCAGTGAGTTTTTTTCTTTTTTTTTAATAGATTTCAGGCCCACGCTCTTTTTTTTTAATTTTTTCTTTTTTTCAATTTTTTACATTAATATATTTATTAAATATTATTTAATATATTAATTTCTATTAACTAAATATAAAAATCATTTATTTATATTTTTAAATAAGTTAGATGAGATATTTTTTAACTGAAATATTTTTTCAATTTTACCTTACGTTTTTTAGTTTAGCGCCGATTCCATAATATATTATTTTAAAATAAAAGTCTGAAACATCACGTGCAGACGTCTCAGAATTTGTTGCTGAGAGAGAAAGAGAAAGACAGTACATAGCTGGAGGGGTTAAAGAGGAAGTTCACTAAAATTGGTGCGCCCTTTGGTGAAAATGAAACCATGCGACGCCTTTTGGTAAATATCAATTCTTGCGTGCGCCCTTTGGTAAATTTCCGAATCCTTTTACTTGAATGAACCCTTTGGCCACTAACCTAACTTTGTTTCTAACTATTCCACTTGTGTTATCTAATTTATTTCAAAAGACCCACTTGGTATCAATTTGAGATTTGTCTTTAGGTAGAGGTACTAAATCTATGACTTGATTTCTCTCAACTTAAACTAACTCTTCTTGCATTGCTACGACCCAATCGGGATCAAGAAAAACATCCTCTATAGTTTTGGGTTTTATTTTTGATATCAGAGATATTTGGCTTGAGTTTCTAAGTGTTGATCTACTTTTGACTCTAAGATTTGGGTCACCTATGATATAAGTTTTAATGCCACTATTGTATTAATTAACATTGTTTTAAAATTTAGGTTTAAGTTAGGTTTATTTTAGTTAGGTTTATGTTAAGTTAGGTTTAATTTTTAATTACTAAATTTTAATTTTTGATTGAATATTTGGATTAATTAATTAGTTTTAGGATTAATTAAATTAAATTAAAATTAAATTAAATTAAATTTTATTAGTTTAATTAATTAAAATTTAGTTAAATTAATTAAGTTTTTTAAAATTGATTGTCATATTGAGTTTCTCTATGAGTTTGAATTAATTAAGGTTTATTTAAGTTTAATTAACTAAGGATTAATTACATGAAAGTTTATTTAAGTTTAATTAATTAAGGATTGGGTTAAGTTCAGATTTGGTTAATTATTTTAAGTTAGATAAAGTTGAGGTTAAATTTAAGATTCAAGTCCTTACTTAAGATTAAATTAAAATTAAGTTTAAATCAAGCCTAATTGATTAAGTTTAGATTAATTAATATTTGAATTAGTTTTAAAATTAATTTTTAGTTCATTTTAAGTTAATTAATTAAGTTGATTAATTTAGGATTAATTAATATTTGTTAATTATATTGAATTGATTAATTTCATTATTTAACTAACTCAGATGGAGTTAGGTTAAATAATTTTAGTTTTAATTAAATTGCTTAAGATTACTTAAAGTTTTAATGTTAAGTTTAACTTAAGTTTAAATTGAGATAAATAAAAAATATTAAATAAAGTAGTTTAGATTTGAATTAATTGATTTTAATTTAGGTTGGTGAAGTTAATCTTTGGTTTGATTATTTAAGTTATATTGATTAAGATTTATTGTAAGTATCCCGGGATAGTTTTGATGTGGCAACTGAGTTAAGTTAGGTCTTGTTGGTTTGATCCTTGTGTCTAAGTGTGTAGGAACCTAGGAGCATGGGAAGTCGAGTGGAAGGTTGGCACTGCAAGGGAGGTGTCGGGCTCGATGCATCCGAGGGGCGCAAAGACTGCAAAAGAGAATACCAGTAGACTAGGAAGGTGGCACAATGTCTGCGGGATGAAAAACCAGGGAGGAAATCCATCCGAGGAAAAGGTCGAAAGTTGGATTCAAGAGAGCTCAATATCGAATGATCTGAAATCATCCAGAAGCACCGGAAGACTAGTCATCCGAAGGTTAACCAGATTGAAGCTGACTGAAGCTTCTAATCTCGACGCTCGAGTGGATTCGAGTGCTCGATAACTCAGTGCGTTGACTAGGGCACCGGACAACTCAAGCACCTGTGTTGACTCGGGCGCTTACCCGATTGAGGCGCCTGTGTTGCACTCGGGCCCCAGGGATGTGTCACGTCAGTACGTCAATAAGTTTTCCAGACTCTATATATAGAGTCCCTTAGCTCATAGGTAATCATTAATTCAAGTGTGAACAATTTTGTACTCATTGTCTAAGTTTTTTCTGAGCAGTAAAGATTTTATAAGAGGCTTCTCCGCCTACACAAGGAGATATTTGAAGATTGAGCATTCAACTGCCTTGGATTAACAACTACCCCATTTACAACCAAAGAAACTCAGAACCTCTTCTTTCTTTTAGTTATTTTTTATGTTGTGTTTCTTTAACTGCTAACTAATCTTCCATATTTGTTAAAAAAAAAACAAAAGATCCGGTTTCATTTTTCAAAGTCATCCGCCTCTAACCGGTCTACACGGTTCTACATTTATTTCATTAATCATTAGGTTTAGATTTAATTAATTAAGATAAATATTTTTAAATTAATATTATGTTTGACTAAATTTAATTAACTTCGAATCTAGTTAGATTATCAATTATGTTCAAGTTAAATTAGAATTTTAATTATAAATTTTTAATTAAAATCAATAATCGAGTTAACTAATTTTTAATTAAGCACGAGATCCATTTCATCTATTTCTGAATTTTTAATGAGGGAGATTTATACGATGAACTAAGTAACATCCAACCTTCGATGATCGGTCTGGCTCAGCTTGACCCTACGAAAGTTTCTCATCGATCGTTAAGGTAAATTGGGAAGCGCTCATGGCGGACGACTCAGAAGCCTAGTATCCTGTGATTGTGCATCCCACTTGGAAGAAAAATTTCTGTAAAATTCATCTAAGTTGGGGATCGAACCACGATTGCATGGGTGATAACTTGGCGCCCTTCCGCTACACCATAGCCCTGGGGGCAATCAGGAAGCCTTATATTGGCGACAAAAGACGATTCACTCGCCACCAACGCCCACGCCAAACCGTCCGAGGACCAACACGAATGAGGTAAATCATGAGAGCTACTAGCTCGAATGGTGACTAGTACATAAAGGAGGACAAATATCTGGCATCATCAAGATCCAATCACAAATCTCTTGGCGGCAACTCCTTATACACTAGTCACCAATCCATAGCCCCGGGGGCAATCAGGGAGCTTTATATATTCCATGAGATGGTTATCAATTTTACTTTTATTAATTTAGTTTGAATGGTACGAATTGATTGACATTGAGTTAGATTTAAGTTTAACAATTGATTGATTATGTGTGCATTTCAGGTTTCAACTTCCAGGCCGTGGTGAGGCACAGGACCTTCTTGGGTATCTAAGCAACGAACATTTTCTAGACAAAGCTAATTCGTGAAATTGAACACTTGGCTAATTAATTGAGAAACTTTGGTCTAACTAATTTAGGATATGACGAGATAGCTTCGGTTAGTTTTACTTGGTTAAGTAGATCTAAGTAAGATATGTCTTATCCTACTTGACTCACTAAACTAAGTTTCCCTAATATACTATTATCTCATCTCACCCTAGTACTAGGTGGCAAGTGTCAAACAATCTTATGTCCTTATCTAACCGTTCTACATTAAATAAAAATAAAAACTAAGCATGCATTTAAAGAAATAAACACGTAATTTATCTAAAACAATAAAAATATTTTCCCGATTGGCTCCCCCTTGATCATGCATGGCTTAGATAAGGTCTAATCCAAAACATGTACATGATCTTAAGGGACCCAATACTTGTTCGTTTCGACTTGTTTAACAACATCAATTTTACGAACACATGCTTTGACTCTAGGTTTATTTCAATTAACTAGAGACATGAAAGTTTGTTCTAACTGGTTTTCGCTTTAAATCCAAGTTCGGTTGTACATGGTTCGCTGAGACCCAAGAAGTATGTCAGGCCCTTTGATCTGTTAGCAAAATTTTCCAGCGAACCTTTAAGTCTTCCTTAAGTTGTTAGACTTGAGTTGAGGTTCCAATTTGAATCTGATAGATTACTAAACTTGGGTTAGTCTGTTTCTTGAGGAGTTCGACCTCCTTTATTAGCGACTTGACCCAATCGTTCGATTTTTCTAATTTGTGATTCAAGAAATTACGCTAAACAGATTAGATTGTTAAGTTTAGCTTACATTGGGGTTAGGCCCTTCAAAAATGGATACAGATCCATGACTTGATTCAGACTCGGCTTCCGACTCAGACTCAGACTCACTTCTAGCCATCGTTGTCAAGTGGATGAGTTTTAAGGAGGAGGAGGAGGAGGAGGAATAATCATCTCATGTTGCCTTTAGAGATTTCTTTGTCCGATGATTTTTGTTCTTCAATTTTGGACACTTTGGCTTTGAAATGCCCCTTTTGTTAGCACTCGTAACAGGTGGATTCAGCCTTCCAGATAAGTTTTTGGTTTGATCCATCTTTCTTGTTCAAAATTACCTTCTTGATTTCTCGTGCGCTGAACCCTTTCTTCCCTTTTATTAATTTTCGAACAAGGTTGACTTGTTCAGCGATGGTCTCGTCGTTGACGTTGGATTCGAACTCTTCCAACTATTGTTTAATTTTTGCCCTTTGCTTGTTTTCCTTTCTTTCGTTGTCCTACAAAAAGAAATATACCCTTCTCAGCTTGGCTCGTGTTAGTCTGCTCATGAAATTCGAGTTCAAAAAATAATTGACAAATTTAATTTTAGACTAAGTCCTGAGAGACCTTATAAGCATCGAATATTGATGTCCACAAGTTCTTTCTCGGGAAGGCTCTTAGAGTATACCTTATAATATCCTGATTCTCCACCATTTGCCCAATTGCATGCAACCCATTGAGGATGTTTTGTAGGCAAGCATGGAGTTGACTAGTGGTCTCTCCTTCCTGTATGATTATATTATATAAATTATTTAAAAGCAAATCTCTTTTACTTAATTTCGTGTCGAATTTCCTTCTTGGAGTTTGATCATCTTGTTCCATAAGTCTTGAGCACTGATGGAGGGGTCGACTCAATTGAGTTCTTCCTTGGTCAGTCTACATTAGAGAGTTTGCATTGCTTTGACATCGGCTTCTATTTGTTTCTTTACCTTTGGATCTCAATCCTCGCACCCCATTGGACTTCCGTTTAGTTTGGTAGGTAGGGTGAAGTCGGTCTAAACCAAGATCCACATGATCACCTGCGTCTTTAGGTGATATTCCATATGACCCTTCCAGTAGTCGAAATCATCTCCGATGAAGAGCGGGGGACGAATTGTGATGTAACCCTCTTAATGTGTCATTTTGAATCTAGCACACAATTAAAGAAAATGACCATATAGCAAAACTTGATCTTGGATTAGTAGTGCGGGAAGAATAACATACAAAAAAACTCGTGAGTGGTATTGTACCAACTTTGAGTAATTTAAGCAAAAAATTAAAAAAATACATCAAAAGAGGTGATAGCACCAATTCTGATTAATAAGGAAAAAAACGCACACAAGAAAACATGCTTGATTGGTGATTACACCAATTTCGAACACCCCACTCTAATATCAATTGTTGGATCAAGAAAGAGCTAGAGGGCGTAACTAACACGCTTCGTATGTGTTTCAGAATCTTTCTAAATCAAAGTAAAACAACAAAAAACTAAAAAGCAAAGAAGACAAAGACACGATGATTTTTTACTCGGTTCGTAGCCCAGCTACTACTACTCCAAGACCCGTAGTTAGTTTGACCACTCAACTTTCTTCCCAAAAGAGAAGAAGGGCCACTTCTTTTACAAGTGAAGGATTTGGTAACAAGCCTGCCGACCTTAGAGTATTTTAGCACAAAAGGAAAGCAAGCAAAATAGAAAACAACAACTAAACATTACCCAAAACTAGGCATGTTTGAGCTTGTAGCAGTGTCATATCGTTGTCGTGTCATTGTGGCTTGAGAGTAGCAGAGTGTCGGAGTCTTGGAAGCATAACTGATCCGAGCACCTGGACAAGCCTCGGGCGCTTGCAACAAGAAATATCCGATCCACATCCATCGGTGAGTTAGTCAATCACAGGCGCATGGATCCCTTCTGAATGCCTAGAATGATAACGTGACAGCATTTGGATGAAGCTCTATTCGCATTGATTTTATCCCTTCCTAGACACCTAGATTCCTTCCGAACGCCTAGAAGTTGACGTTCACAGCCCAATCACGACGTGTCACCTCTTCTCAATGCATGCTGTTGTTCGAGCCATCTAGGCGTCTGGAACCATTCGGAGCGACCCAACTTTCAGTCGCCTGGATCCATTCTGAGCATTTGGAGTTTCTTTTTCTTTTGACCAACTCCTGTTTTTGCTTCCTACATTACATTATTAGCACAAGTATAATAAGAGTATGATTAACAGGGATCTGGATGCTTGGAAGCTGACGTATACCGCCTAATTATGATGTGCCGCCTCTTCTCGATGTGAGCTAGTGTTCGAGCCATCCAAGCATCTAGAACCATTCGAAGCACCCAGACCTTCCACTCCAAGCATCCGAAGTTCCTTTTTTTTGACTTGCTCCTCCTGCATCACATTATCAGCACATCTATAATAAGAGTATAATTGACAACTTTCCAATTGTCTGATTTCAACTTCAGGCCTCCCATGAAACTTAAGGTTGAATCAACATCTACTGCTCTCTTTCTAAGAGTGCATCCTCACCACTACACTCAAGAGAGTTTACCTGGTGTCAAATATTGGTCCACCCAACCTATTTGGACTTTTACTAAGCTAATCTTGACCTTGGGACTTTCCACTAGACTTATGGTCCTCGACCCTTCTAGACTTCCGTCTGATGTCCTCGATCCCCCGAACTTTTCGCTTGGTGTCCTTGACTCCCGAGTTTCCTGCTCGATGTCCTTAATGTACTAAAACTTCTTGCCCAATTTCATCGACTAGGACTCCCTTACCTAATCGCAATTAAGACTTCTCTTAACTAGGCTCAATTAGGGCTTTCCTACAAATTTGATTTGTATGTTAGAATACCACAAGACTTAATTTTGATCCTTTATCAATATCAAAACTTAAGTTCAATCATATAGTACTTCTTGCCCCAACATGTAGAATGATCTATAAAAATAAATTTTGAAGTGGCAAATATATAAAATTATGAATTTGATAGAATATGCGTGTAATTTGATCTATTATTATGGCCCAAATAAACTTTCTTTAAAAGTTGTAAGCCTTGCATCTTAAATACCTATGTTCAAGCAATAAATAATAAACTAAAAAAGAAATTTATCAAAGCAAAATGTAAGATAAATGTTTTTCTTAGAACAAGATATGGGAGGAAAATTTAGCTCAAGTATAATAGTCAAACATAAGATACACCATGTTTCACTTCGATATAATTTTTCGCTTTCTCCTTCCAATTAGTTGCATCTTATGTCGATCAAAATTGTATCTGCCATATATGGATTTTTGACCCAGACACCAAGTAAAAAAATAATTAACGAGATTTTTTCAACCTCGACCAACCCGGCCTCATGAAAATTTTTCACCGGCCGTTAGGGTAAATCCGACAAAGTAGCTGCTATAGAGAATCACTTTCTTTTCTGAACGCCATTGTAATCATCAATCAGTTTAGTAATATTGTTCCAGAAAAGACCTTCGATAAGAAGACCGTCATTGATAAACCTGATAACAACAAAAAAAACAAAACGAAAAAAAGAAGTAAAGCAAGAAACAAAGTTAAAAAAAGCAGCGTCGGATCCATTTGCAGAAAAAGAAACAAGAAATAATGGTTATTACCGTTCATTTAATAACGCATTCAACTTTTTTAAGTATTATTTATAATTTTGTTCAAACTTTAATAACCAACTCAATCAAATTTATGTAAAGTTTCTATTTTTCTCTTTTCCCGTCCAACTATTAGCATAGAGCTACAACCGATGCTGTCTGATTAATATCAGATGCAGTTGTACGATTCTGGAGTTGTTCAAGAAGGTGCAGTATAATCATAACTAGATTCAAATGATTGTTGTATTTCACAAAATCGAACTTGAGCCAACAAAAAACAGATCATTCATTCCAATTTATTCTTTAATATTCTCTGTCCAAAACATACCATTTTGTGACACTCTTTGACAGAACAACTGACTTCCTTGCAGAAATGGAATTTGGATCAGCACTGGCTACTGTTAGGGTGTGAACATCAGAGAACCTTGGCAGCTTGGAAGACACAATCAAACCAGTACCATATGTTCCCTGTTTTCGTAACAAAAAACAAACCACGCATATAAGTTTTCAGAAGATACAAGGAAAAATGAGCTTCAAATGCATATAGTGAACGTTTGTTAGGTCTGCCTAAACAATAAAGCTCAGATTAATCAACTATCATAAAGGGTCACAGGAACAGCTTTTCCTTCTAAACCAACCTTTTCCAAGAGGTATACGATCACAGGGAAGATCATCCAGAATCTGCTATATCTTTATTATTGATATCGGAGAAAAATAATAGGGTCAATCCTTAGGAAGTCCCCGCTATTTTTATAATATCTTCCTACTATCATTTAATATTTATATCCCGTTTACAGGTACATCGTAGCCCATCTATATACATTAGCTCTGTAACAACTCCGTCAGGTTGATTCAAAAATATATAAAAAAGAAACAAGCTTATACAGCTGCACTCAATTCCCCACTTCAAAGAGCAATGGGAGAGTCCAAATTAGCAGGACTAGACCGTTGAGACCAACGATGGTGCTAGCCGAGTATTCAGTCCTCAGGAAGAGTTGTAGCATCCTTAATGCTTGGCCTTCTACCATAGCTCAGAAGAGTAATAATGATCACCATTTGGTATACGAGAGTAGATACACTCAATAGATCCAAGAAAAAATTTCCTACAGAAAATGGATAAAACAAGTACAAGAAAACACGTGGTGTAAGATAGTATGTGACATCATCCCAAGGGAAAAGAATGGTGAAAGGGATCCGACGGTGGAGAACTAGAAAGCAAAAAAAGTGAATTATAAAATAGCATACGGTGAAAACTGTAAAAACCGAGAACTCGTGTGAAGGAGTAATGTATGAGCTGATTTGACCCATTGTTGATTCTTTCTTTTAGCAACACTATTCGGTTAGGATGTAAGCTCGAATCTTAACTGGAAACATTGAAAGTTAAAGGGTTTAGGTTTAGTAAAGTAAAAAACAAAATATAGGAAATTTAAATTTAGCAGTAGTAGACGTAATAAGATATTGTTGAGATAGAAGATTACGAACTACCTCTAACCGAAAGTTTTAAGTATCTAGGAAGTTTTTGCAAAATAATTGAGAGGTTGATAGAGATGTTTTATGTAAGATACAAATAAGATGATTGAAATGGAGGAAGGTATTAGATGTTATTTGTGATCATAAGGTACTTCTAAAGTTTAAAAGGAAATTTTACAAAATGACAGTTAGATTTGTTATTTTATATAGAGCTAAATATTGAGCTATGAAGTGAATACGTGAGAAAAAAATGAGAATAGTAGAGATGGGGATGTTAAGATGAATGTGGACATACAAGGATATACATGATAAGAAAAGAACATTAGGGAGAAAGTTAGGGTGGCATTTATTAAAGAAAAAACTCCGAAGACATGTTTAAAATAGTACATACATATACTTGGACACCAATAAATGTCCTAGTTAGGCGATGTGAGATCATGATAATTGATAAATACACACATTAATCAAGGAAAAGGGAGACCAAAGAAGACTTGATTAGCAATAATAAAATAGCATAAAATGCATTTAAATATATATGAAGATATAGTAGGAGATCAAGCCAATGGCCTAGGAGAATCCATATATCCTACGCCACTTGGTAGAATAAAAGTTTGGTTATTATTGTTCGTGTATGCGGTTAGGGTGCACAAGGGGAGGATGACTGGTAAACACCTTGGACAAAAAGGAATGATGAAGGTATGCAAATAAAACTCCTTAGAGATATGACTCATCAAAATTTTATTACACAAACCAAACTAGATTCTTATCTTAACAAATAAATGAAAACCCAAACGCCCTTTCCTTAAAAAACAATGTTAATTTAAAATAGTTATCAATAAAAAACATGATTGATTAATCGAAGTAGATACAAATTCGCTGAGTTGGGGGAGAATCAGCAAATACATATCACATTTTGACCAAGAAATTGAGCACAAATGAGAAATACACAAAAGAATTGACTAGATTTGGATGAAGCCAGGGGGATTAGGAAATATCAATTTAAATTGGATCTTTTAGGCATCAAGAGGTAGGGTCGTTAGACAATAGAGAGAAGGGGAGAGGAAGAAGGATACTTCTTCTGTAGTTCTTGTCACTCATGCCATATGTTTATAGTTTTGCAAGCTCTACCAGAAAGACCCATTGACAACTTTACTTAGAGCACAACTATAAATAACTACTAATACCCATATTGTGTTGTTACTACTACTTTTTACCAATTATTTGGGTGTATTAATATACCAATTATTAATATGACAAAAATATCATTTTACCATCTAATATGTATTTCCAATATTACCTATATGATTTATTAAATTTATTTTATTATTATTAATTTAATTTCATCATAGTATGATATTATTGATGGTTTTAGACTATAATCAACTGTTTTTTTATAATATCAATAATAATATATGTGAGCAATAATATATATATTAGCAATAGCAATAATATATATCAGAATTTTTTTAATTATTTAATAATGACCACATATCACATTATAACCTTGATCTTATTATTTATAATAACTGATATTGACTGATTCTGAATAATTAAATATCTAATAACTTAATACAATTACTTGTATTATTGCTATTAATAAAAATATATATAATTTTTTTGTTTTTTTTACTAATTTTGATCGACTAGTTTGGCAAAAAGTCTGACCCCGGACGGCCCGCACCGGCTCACACGATTGACCTCACAATCATCTATAGAGAGATAAATCAGGAAAATAAATAGGTCACCACATGGGAAGGTATTTCCTCTAGCTTTAGAGGCAATCGACTCTTGCTTAATTTGGCAATTCTACCATATGGTGACCAACTCAGCCATGTCGTAGAGGTGGGTTTTGATGACTAACGATCATACAAATCCAATAGATATACCAATTGAATAAATTGATATATATGTTTTCTAAACCTCTAATCCTAAAATCAATGCTGATTTTAACAACCATGATAAAAGTAACAATTTACTTAAAAGTTTAAAATAGAATCGCCTTGAACCACAAATGTCAGAATTCACAAAAGATGTGCTAAGAATGTGCATGGACTCCGTTAGCAAACAAGGATTTAACATGTTGACACTGCACTAAGACTTGAAAGATGACACCAACTTGAAGCTGTCTTCTATAAGTTTTCAAAATTTGGATACCTAAATCATGATGATCTCAAGGGAGTTGATACCACTATAAGTGCAAATGAAAATGGGAACACAGTCAACCAGAGCCATCGCTAGACTTGTACCCTGCATAAATCGCCTTTTTAAACCTCAAAGTCTAAATGGAACCGAAAGCTAAGAAATATTGAACAATTTGACGATTTATTGAGTTTACTTATCATAGGTTCGAAACTCGCAAATATAAAACACAAAGTGATCGTTTATTATCTTTCTCATGTGGCTAATTTTGCTTTTATTACACTCTTTATCACCTTGCTTGTCATGTTTTAGTGGTTTTTCTATCGACCAAAGTTCTAAAATTCGCTAGGCGCTAGTCGAGCACCAGGCTAACGCCTAGCACCTAGGCCGCTTAGGCAGGGATTAGGCGCCGCTAGGTGGATTCCTCGATATCAACATAATTTCCCTAACAAATTACATATTACAACTCCAACACAATAACATCAGTAAAAATTATTATAATACCATTGAAATCAATAAATAAAAATATATAAATCAGTAAAATAAAATTATCAAAATATAAATTTTATTTATATAAATTAATAAAATTTATTAGAATTTTTTAAATTCAAAACATAAAATTATGAATATAAATATGATTTATATAATTAACAAGATTTATTAGAATTTTTTAATTTTAAATATAAAATTATTGGAATATAAATAAATTAATGAAATTTATAAAAAAATTTAATTTTAAATATATTTTTTATAAATTTATTGAGATAATTTAATTAGGATTCTAAACGCTTATTTAAATTACTCTCATTTATTTGAGGAAATATTTAAATTAAATAAATAATAAATAATAAATTTTAAAAAAAACAACGCCAAGGCGCCAATGGCATCGCGATGCCTCCAAAGCCGCCGACAGTGTTGGACGTGTCGCGGGACGCAACCAGCGCCGCTAAACTCGTCGACGGAGGCCTCCAGCAACGCCGAATGGCTCCCATGGCGCGTCCAATGACATCGGAAGCGTCACCCTGACCTCGCTAGATGCATCTGACGCCGTCGGATGCATCACGAGACACTTCGACGGCACCGGACACATTGTCGGAGGCATCCAACGTCGCTGGGAGCATCTCGCGACGCTTCCAGCACAGCCAAAAGCATAAAAACCTGAATTTGATTTTGGGGGGAGGGGCTGGCGACGCACAAGGTCGCCTAGGCTGGCCGCATAGGGTTTTCGGGGTGGCCGCCGAGGGCAAGATTTAGAACACTGCTATCGGCTGGATACAAAAATAGCTTCCTCAATTGTTCTCTTACTTAGGAGGTGTACATACCGTCTAGGTTTGTTGCTTGGAGAGACTAGCCTTGCATGAAAACCAAAGAAATTTTTGTATGGGACGAAGTCTCCTGCCATGGTTTGTTAAGTTTAGCTCTTCTCTTTTTAGTTTATGGTGATTTGTGTCAAATCAGTGTTTACCTTCTCTATTTGTAAGGTGTATCTTATTGTTAGCGCTTCCAGGTTACCAATTCCTGTGGAGATATTTACATCTCAAAATAAAATTATGTGTTTGATATGCTTGAGGAAGTGAGTATACTTGATAAGCCAATTGATACTCTCAAGGATAATAATTTTTGATTGTTTGCGATAGGAGAAGTTATTATCTAATATGGGCAGGTATCAGAGATTTTTTTTTTTGGAAAATTAAACTACCTTTAGTCACCAGATGTCTTTTCCCTGAGTTTATATCAGATAAATGAATTAAGTATAATTAGTGTTTTCTTCACGTTTTAAGACACTTGACTTCCTGGACCTTCCTATATGTACAATATATAGACGTGCCATAGTGGAAGGAACAACAAACCTTCATTGTTTTCTTCATTGCTTTAAGAATGTAGCCACAACCGATCATGCAATCTCTCCTCTCCTGCGCCGAGCATCTCATCAACCCTCTCTCCGCCACGATAAAAGTGGAAAGTTGGTGTGTAGCGTATGTTTTGTGTAGTGTCTGGACATTCATCAATATCAGCATAGATGAATTTAAGGTTCTTGAATTCATTGCTAAACTTGCAGAAGGCTGGAAGGATCTGGCAGCATACACGACACCTAAGAAACACAAAGATCTTGTTGAATTAAGCATAACACTTCCCTCAACCTAGTGGGATTAACAAAGTAAAAAAAAAAAATAGAAAAAAAAAACTCTAGCTTGGGATGATGTCTTATATGTAACAGTGTCTTTCGGTGATAGAATTGTCATGAACTAAACATATATGATCTTGTTATCCAGAAATTTGCTTCTAGTACATTAACATTTAAGAAGGTCATCTTGTCTCATGACTTCTTCACATGCGATTGCGAAGTGTTATGCGTGTTCATTCATAAGGATGATTCATTTTCCATGATGTTCATGTAATTTTACCTTCTCTAGTCTTCCTATGTTTGTTTGAGGTTTACCTCAAATCAACATGACCTTTCCCGACTTGAAATTCTTACAAGCAACATATATGCATAACTTAAACAGAAACACAGGAACAAGGAGGAACAATGATGTACCATGAAGCTCCGTAGTACACAACAGCCTGCAAAAGCACACATAAACAGTTCGAAAATACAAGTTAATCGACTTTCAAAACTCGAATTAAATTTTTATCATCAATGATTGATTCGGATGGAAAGAGGTTTCTTTACTAACGGGGTTCTTGGAGGATCTAACACTTTGCAAAATGTCTTTGAGACGATCATCGCTGGAGGCGGCGCTGAGGTTGCCGTGGCGACTGGAGGGGAAGCTCGAACCAGCCTCTTCCGCTTCCCTGACCTTCAGCCCGGCCTTTGCTTCTTGAGCCATGACTCTTGGAGTGCTCAAATTAGGAGACGAAGTTGGTCGCCAGAGAAAAGGGAGGGAGGGGAGCGGAGTCGAGGATAACGACAGACGATTGAGAAGCCCTGGTTTTGTCGAGGAGAGCAGAGAACTTTTAAAATATTAAATTATCTATTTTTTATTTTACCCTAATTCGACTGAAAAAAAAGTATCGATATTTTTCTATTCTAATTTTGAATTGTCGAACAACACTCATTTCTTTTTCTTTTTTTTTGCTTTATCAAATTTCTTGTTGGGCAAAATGGTTAATAAATCAAATAATCTCGGATTGATATTAAATTAATTTTAATATATTTAATTAGTTCTCATGATTATATTCACACCCTTAAATATTAATTTAACTTAATATATTAAGAATAGTAAATTTTTGAACATATATGTGTTTAAAAAATCTAATATTAAATCAAATTCATATTTGAATGTATGAATATAATCAAGAAAATTAAATTAATATATAAGAGCTAGTTTCATATCAATTTAAGGTTATTTGATCTATCAGTCGATTTTGGATAAAATTGGCTGATGGATAAACATCCTCGGGTTGACATGAAACTAATTTCTATATGTTCATCTACTTTTCTTGATTATATCAATGCTCTGAAACATCAATTTAACTCAATATATTGAGAGAGCAGTAAATTTTTAAACACGAATATTATCAAAAAATCTAATTCGTATTTGAAAAATCACTGCTCATAATATATTGAGTCAAATTGGCATTTGAGGGCATATAATCAAGAGAACTAGACAAACACATAAGAGCTAGTTTCTTTCAATTTGAGGTCGTTTGGTCCATTAGCCAGTTTTGGACAGTGATTTTTTAATACGAATGTGATTTTTCAAATACATTCGTGTTAAAAAAATATTGCTCTCAATATATTTGTAGAACTGTTACACATGAGAGGAGAGGTGAATCACGTGACTTTAAAAATCAATGTCGCTTTTCGCAATAGAGAGAGTGCATACGGAGCGGAAATAAAGGCGAAAAACACAAAACACGAACACAAGTTTGTTTTACTTGCTTCGGAACCTTCAACAATTCCTACTGCAAAGCCTAGGTCCCTTGGACCTTTTCAATGAGCAATCCACTAATATACTCTACCAGTAAACTCCCGGTAGAGTAATTGAATACAAAAGATAAGTAAGAAGTGTAACAATCCTACACTTCCTACTCAATTAAGTACAAGTAAATGAATTCGTTATCCAACATAAGTGTAGAATTTCGATCGGCTCGTATGTTGACGTTGATCTTCCGATAACGATTGAATGTCACTACCAAAAAAAAGGTACTTTGCGGCGGTTTTAGTTGGGATTTACGGCGGTTTGGAAACGCCGGTAAATCTTTTACCGGCGGTTTACAAAACCGCCGCCGATAACGGCGTCCTTAAACAATTTAGCGGCGGTTTGACTGAACCGCTGGAATAACCGCCGCCATAATACGTTTTCCGGCGGTTCTATTGGCGGTTATTTTGCGGCGGTTCCATAGTGGCGGTTTTAACCGCCGATTAAACTATCATTCAATTTAGGTTGATGAATTTTTTGCGGCAGTTTTTGTAATATTAAAACTGCCGCAAAATTAATGGTTGTTTCCAAATTACCTGATTTAGTGGTGGTTTGAACCGCCACAAAAACTTCTAGTAAAGGTTCAAAGTCGCCGGTAAATGATTTACCGGCGGTTTTGAAACCGCCACAAATCAAATTACCGGCTGTTTTGAAACTGCTGCAACACCACCGTAAATAATTACTGGCGATTTTGAAACCGCCGCAAATGGCAAATTCAACCGAAAATATTTATTTGATTTTTCTTTTTAATATTTTATTTGAAGGACAAACAAGTTAAACACTTGTGTAATCTTAAAGGAAAATTTTCATAGCTAGTAGTTAAATACATTCAAATGAATGTCTACAAAAGTAAATGCTCAAAAAACAAAGTACTAACAACAAAAAATGTTTGAAGTGAAATCTAAACCAAAATGGGGATACACTACTCAACAAAAATATATAACATAGCAGCAGCAGTTCAAACTTCAACTTCTAGTCTGTAATGCTTACAAAGTACTTGAGGAGTAGCATAGTATTGGCTTCCAACCACATCAGTAAAAATTTGACCTAAATGAATAATGAAAACCAAGTTATATCTTTTCAAAAGTAATCAGCAAGGAAATGATAATACATAAAAACTAGTTCGTGGGAGAGGTATGGAAACTGATCAGTTGTATGGAAACAAACTGGAAGACTGAAAGAATTTGTATGGTTCTTTGTAGGGAATGAGAGACATGTAACTTCTTATTCACTAATACTTTCCAATAAGCATAATGCCATAACATGAGTGCTGAGAAACAACATTTCCACCATATTGAAGCATCTCTAAGTGTTGTTTCAACTAAAGCCTATTTTTAGCAACTCCAAATTCTTACTTGGATGAGATTGAGTGAGCTTGATTCTCCTCAAATATTATTAGAATGTTGCTACAGAAATAAGAAAGTTACAACTTCAAATTTGAACACAATTGCACTAAATTACAAAACGCATACAATGCCTCAATCGCACAAATGAAAGGGACAAAAGGTGCGATGAGATAATGTGGCTGCATCTCAAGACACTAGAAAGAAAAATAAGTGTAGATGATATATGAATTTTCATCTTAACCATCTGTTCAAATGCATGCAGTTGAGAGTCCTAGCAACCATTCTAGCAAGTGACAGAACCAAATATATGTTTGAAACGAGACAAATAACTCTTGTATATAGTAATATATTGAAACAAATATATGTTGCATTTTTTTGTCATTAGCACAGGATTAAGGGGGTAACTAATAATGAATGAAGGCATATTTTGATATCAGGATTGTAGTATACCAAATATTGATCTACCTTCATACACATAAATCCAACTGGAACTCCTAGTTCGCCAGCTTTAGAGAACAATGCTTTCCCAATTTCATTTGTCATCTGTTCAGATGTTGACAATTAGTATATGTGCAACAAAAATGAGTACTCAACATGTTTACAAAATATTGCAATCATAAATATGATAAGTGTGATGTTATTGTGCATTAGTTGAAAGATAAAATGTGATTCAAGGAAGTAAAAGAACAAAAATGATAATGGAATACCTTTTGACCAGGAGGCCACAAATATGGATTGAACCGAACAGCTTGGTATCCATCCTTGAAGATAAGAAAGAGTGTTAGATTCACCAATTAATGTTAATAACTCCCTGTATTAAATTACCAGCCTATGGCAAAAAACCTTCAATACTAGATCCTCAAGTTGTCTAATCCCAGATCCATCATCAGCAGGATTTGCAAGGCAGCAACCAACAAATTTGGATGGATGACGCCTCAAAACACTATTGCATTAAAATACAAAAGAAAATCAATTTTTTTTCCTGATCTAAAAATCATAACCTAACGTTTACATAACTACACTTCATCAAATGAATGTACAAAGTAGAAATACTAGTTGTTTGTGTTGCATATAAAGCAAAAAAAAAACAACCTAGTTACTAAAGAATGATCAAACATATGGTTTATTGGTTGCACAATAAGGGCACCATCAACTCCTGCCTTTGACATGCACCGGAAGAAAAGGCAAATATGTCAGGGTTTTTTATTTCATTTAAGAGCATTAAATAAGTTACAACAAATTCACATATGATTGATTGCAGCAAGACAACTTGGATTCTGACCACCAGATGGTATTGTAAGAAATGGTAGTTCTTCCTTCTATCACCTTATTCTTAACAAAGATGAAGAGTATATTCAATAAATTGCTCCACAATGTGATTTGCAATCATTCTCAAACAAAAAAAAGAGAGTAAAGTATCAGTAAACTCACTATTACTGGGAAATAGAATATTCCTTCTTAACAACACAAAAGGCTGGGGGTCCTAAACAAGTATTACAAATAGTTCTTTTACTGAATCTATAGCAAATCCAACTGTGAAAAAATTGTAATGTAAAGATAACAACACACTACTGTTGGTGCAATCTTGGTTAGGTCAGGGTTGACCTAGTTTGACAAAGCTCAGGTGAGCTTGAGTCTAGCAAGCTTGGGTGAGCTTGAGGTGTATGTTTCGATGTTTGACATTGATGTTTGAATTTGATAATTATGGTTGAATGTCGTATGGTGTCAAGTGGGTCAAGGTTGACTGGAGACTTGACTAGGTGAAGTCCAGGTGGATCGGGGAGATCGCACGCTGGCATGGAAAAAGACCTAGTGGGACTAGGCATACCTAGTGGGACTAGATGAAGTCCAGGTGGATCAGGGAGATCGCACGCTGGCATGGGAGAAGACCTAGTGGGACTAGGTGAAGTCCAGATGGATCGGGGAGATCGCATGCTGGCAAGGTGGAAGTCTACCGAGAGACTAGACCTAACTCGAGTGTTAGGCAAACCTGGTGGGGAATCAGGTTAAGTCCTAGTTGGGAACTAGGCAGAAGAAATCCAGGTTGGTCAAAGGGGTTGACCGTGAAGTCCAGGTTGGTCAAAGGGGTTGACCGTAAAATCGAGGTTGGTCAAAGGGGTTGACCGTGAACACAAGTTAGGTTGGTCTCAATCGATTGGGTGATCGATTGGGTTGTTGTCTCGCGAAAACAAGAAGGATCTTAATCAATTGGGTAATTGATTAAGAAGGATGGTAATCAATTAGGTAATTGATTAAGGAGGATCTTAATCAATTAGGTAATTGATTAAGGAGAAAGTGAATCGATTGGGTAATCGATTAAGAGAGTTTGTTGCGAGAACAGAAGGTGGCTGAATCGATTGGGTAATCGATTCAGCCTTCTCTTAATCGATTGGTCAATCGATTAAGGGCAGTCTTAATCGATTGGCTAATCGATTCAGGTTCAAAAACTAGCCGTTGAACGGCTAGTATGACGTGGTAATCGATTGGGTAATCGATTAGGGAACCCTAGGCGTCGGGTATAAGGGTTTTCACGCAGGTTTTGAGCCACATCTCTTCTCCCCTTTTTCCTTCTTCATTGGTGCCATCTCAAGGGAAGTCTTGGAGGTTTTTGCTGCTGCATTTCCAAGGTTCTAGAGGCAACCACAAGCTTGAAGATAGCAAGGAAAGCAAAGAGAGATTATTCATTGTAAATCTTGTAAGATTTCATTTTGTGTTTGCTTTGATTCTTGTTGTATCTTTGTGAAAGCTTGTAAGAGGTTTCTCCACCTCAAGAAGGAGATCTTTCATAGTGTATGAGAGAGTGAGGAGAGTGGATCCTTGGATTAGTCACCCGACCGGGGTGGATACCAAGTAAATCCATTGTGTTAGCGTTTGCTCGAGTCTTCCGCCGCGACAAATCATCACGAAGCAAATCGGAGCTAATCACCCCCCCCCCTCTAGCTCGTCTACCGGTCCCAACAACTACTATTAGGCAAAGTAACAAACAAGTATCAACCAAATACAATTGCTTTTAATAATGCATAAAATGCTATTATACCGCCAATTTATCTACTATGACACTGGACCAATAATTCCAATAATGTGTACAAGGATAAATAGATAATATGAGACAGTTAGATTGTTTGAGTTTGGAACAATACAGGAATTACATATACTGATATTTGCTAATTTGTTACCTAAGTCTGACTGATTTCATGTAATAAAATTCTACAAGATAAAATCTCAAATGTCCAACATAGTTGGCGAAAGACCATAGATTCATACGTCAAATGTCAGGCACACAACCCGTCGTACTAACCTAAAACAGAACTCCAAACCGACTTTCTTAACCCCAGAGATTATTTGAAACTCCTATCCAGAAAAATCCAAGTACATTGAGCAAGAAATCAGCGTCCCCAGGGATGGATGGCTCCTGGCCAGGAAAATAAGGGAAATTCTCTGCAGCCTACATGCCAAGGAGGAATCATCAGCGTCGAAAGAAAGCACCTCTCAATTCAAAGGCATCGGGGGATTTACCTCTTTGGGAGACGCCCATACGTGGAGATGTGAGTCCCATATCTTGGGAGGAAGGCGAGATGAAGGAGAAGGGATGGACTCGGCATTGGAAGCGGCCATTCGGACGGCGACGGGGAGGGCTCTTGGATTGGAACAGCGGAGTTTGTGAGAGAGGAACAGGACGAATGGAGAAGGAGCCTCTCGGTTGGCGGCGAGCCTCTCGGTTGGCGGCGACCGGCGCAGGGAGATGGAGCCTCTCGGTTGGCGGCGCTGGGAGAGCGATGTGGAGAAGGATCGCTGGAGAGATTTGTGTGCGGCGCTGGGAGATGGGTTGCTGCGTGCGTGGGTTAGGAGAGGAGAGGAGAAGTAAGGGTTTTCTTTTGATTAAGATCTTAGCCGTTTAATTGGGATGAAGATTTAGCCATTGGATCGGTTCACTTTTGATCTGAGCCATCTGATTTAAGTGATAAGGAAGATATTGATCTTGAAACCGCCGCGAATCATTAAACCACCGCGATTCAAAAATTAACCGTCGCTAAATAATTTAATTTGCGACGGTTATTATAAACTGCCGGAAAACACATAATATAGTGGCGGTTTAGCAAACCGCCGCTAAAAAATCGCCGCTAAGCACCACTTTTCTGGTAGTGTGTAGTCGTGTCGAAGCGGGACCTTAGCAAGAAGAAGAGGAAGTAGCAAGATAAGCGTGAAAGCTTGAAAGTTGTAGATTAAATTCTTGTTTTGAGCTATCAACAAGGCACCCTTATAAAAGATATCTAAGGCGCCTCGGTTCCCAACCGAGGCACCTCAGATCAAATAAATCTAATCCCAATCCGAAGCCACTGAGAACCGAGGCGCCTCGGATTAGATAAATCTGATCTCGATCCAAAGCCGCTGCTCTCACTGTTTATCTTTTGGAAGGCGCCTCATATCCCAAGTGAGGTGCCTCAGTTCCCAACTGAGGCGCCTCGAATCCAAACTGGAGCACCTCGGATCCAAACTGGGGTGCCACAGTTCTCTGAATTCTCATCTTCAACGCAGACTATACGGAGGCACCCTTAACCACCTGCGGCTCCTCTAGTCCAAACTGACACACCTCGGGCACTGTTCATCCGAGAGATCTTTTACAGAAAAACACCTATAAAATCATATTAGTCCAAAACACAACATACCCTGCAATACAAGGTTAGTACAAGTACAATATGGACTAAATAAATTCTGTATTAAATAAACTCTCTCTTCCCAAGACCAATATCTAGTCACAGGTTTCAACTTAGATATCTGAAATGGTTCTAAGTTGGACCGCGCCTAAAGTCCCCAATTGGGATTCGTCCTCACCTGTCACGCCCCGAGACCCAGGAGCCGCTGATCCAATAGAAAATCGGACAGCACCTCCCCTGTCCGGCGGACAATTTACACATACACAGAACATACTAGACATCACCACGCAGTTTAATTATATATATTTGGCCTCAGGCCTCAAAACTAAAACATAAACTGATCATAACACAAGGTAAATCATACCTGACTGCGGACCGGTCCGACTTATGACGAAACAACAAATACAACAACCCCTTAGGGCTCACGACACATACGACATATACATATCGCTAAAAGAAATAAAACAAATACACTACAAGTACAACACAAAACATGTTGCGATGGGTAGGGACTGGCTGCTGGGCTCTTCTGGCGACTCCAAGTATCTCAACCTGAAATAAAAATATATGGCAACGGGGTGAGTCCATAACTCAGCGAATACCCAGCAGATATGCATAGTATGTTATAATAACAATAAGCATCTACGTTAATACAGTCTCATATCAACAATATAGAAAAACTAGTACTGGAAATACTGAGGTAGATACATACCAGAATCCAGCTAACCTGAAAAGAAGACAATGAGTACCATGGAAATATCATTAGTCATATAATCTCAAATAACAAGTCTCCAGAATATGCATGTCAAACAAGTGCAAGAATCAAGTGCAGCAAACAATGCACGATGCAAAGTATGCACATGGTGCAATGACATGTGTCACCCCCTAGTCCCAGTCAGGATATCGTCCACGACGTCCGCGTGGGTAGAGCTGTGACAAACTGTACGCACCCTGCCATCACTGCTCCTGAGTGACCGGGTGGACAGGATGCTGGCGGAGGACCACCCCCCTACCCCATGTATATATGAGGGAGCTCCGCTCTCATCTCCTCGTGGCTCAGTACGAGAAGGGACCCCTGGCTGCTACCACGCCCGCGCTCACCCTCCTCATAGTGGCCGAACGGAGCAATACAGAGCAAATGCACACATCTACGGTATCCACTAACCCATGAGTGGCCGTGCGTGCATATCATGTACCGGAAAACGATTAGGCTCAACCACAAGGGAGTCGCTGATCGCCGGCATGCAACAGTGCAAGGATGGTGTATGATAGATACACATACATAATATCTCAGGGATAACTAACAAGTATCCAGAACAGCATAATAACTCAGGGATAACTAACAGTATCCAGAACATGCATAATAACTCAGGGATAACTAACATGTATCCAGAACAGGCATAATAACTCAGGATAACTAACAAGTATCCAGAACATGCATAATAACTCAGGGATAACTAACATGTATCCAGAACAGGCATAATAACTCAGGGATAACTAACATGTATCCAGAACAGGCATAATAACTCCAGGATAGCGTATAATCTTACTGCTATCTATAACCAACCATGCATAGCAATATGACAATATCTAAAAGATAAGTCAAAGGGTACCCGCCTTAAACGAAGAAACTCGTACGTAGAGAACCCCTTGCGTCCAGGTATCCGTATCTGATCAACGTCCTGTATCATAAATCAAAACTTAGCTATCTTAACAAATGATAACTAGTTAAACCCAACCCCAATCATAGTTAAAACTCATCCTTATGTAAGGGTCACTAATTAGCCTTAATTAGTGCTTATTTTCTGATTAGGTTGAATCATAGTTCCAGTTTAGATTTAACCTAAGTTTAAACCCAAGTGGTTACCACAACCGTGCTCTAGACCTAGTCCAACTCACCATACGGGTTGAGCATAGGATCAAAGAAATCAAACCAAACCATCACTCCTAATCCCATTGTTGCTCATGGCACAATGCATCACACCAACCACAAATACACAACTCAATCTCAGCCAACAAACTCACGACACCAGTTTTCAAACCCAACAACAACCCACTCAAAAATCAATTAAGGATCCTCACGGCAAGCTCAAACCAAAGTAGATCTACATCATCATCAACTGACATCATTGATCCCCAAAGCAAAAATCCTTACCAGGATCACAGGGCTATCTAAACCCCTAAACCGATCATGAGAAGAACACCATAACTAGCTTACCTATATTGATCCCAAACCGAGCAATAAGAACTTTACAGCATCCTAAATCAATTTCCCAAACACAATTCAAATTAGGAAACAGGGCTACGATTCCAAATCAAATCAACACAAGAGCTACTCAATGAAGTTGGTATTACAAACGCTCATCCAAAACCCACACAACACTCAACCATAGCAGAGAACATTCAGAAAACTCTTACATAAGATGGTAGCAACGTCAACCTCTCGTGCAGATCCAAGCCTCCTCCAATCGATTGCCGCAAGGAGATAACCCAATAGGACACGAATTCAAGCTCTGCCCTTGGTGCTCAATGACACACTCTCTTGCTAGAAAACAAGGGCTGCTAAGTTGGATCGATTGGCCCTCATCGATCAGTGATGATTGCCTACAGCAACAACGGAAGGGAAGATTAGGAAATCAAAGACCACACAACCCAGATTCATCTCGCACTTACCCGCGGCCGAAGCTGTATGACCAAGATCGGGTCTGTCGAGGGTGCGATGCTCAATAGATTGAGGCAGAGGAGTAGTGGCGCACAAAGAGATCCTCGCTCTCATTCTTGGCCGGGGAGGGGCTGACGATGTCGGCTTGTTGGCGTGATCGCGAGGTGAGTGGCGATCGGTTTGTCTGCGGCCTCAAGCTCGCGAAGGAGGGAAGAGGTAGAGGGGCTCGGACGTGGCGGCGACTAGGTCACGCAGAACGGGAGAAGAGGGAATCGAGTCGGCGGCTGCTGTCTAGGGCTCGAGGAGAGAAAGTTTTAAGTAAAGGGTGCGGGTCTTTTACAGAAAGATCCTCTAACTTTCAGTAATTTTAATTCTACCCTTAGGGTAAGGGTTTTTTTAGTTATTTAACCTTCCAATATATTTTAATCCACATCACATTTTTAGGGTTAGCATATTTACCCTTTGTAATTTAAGAATTCACCCGTAAACCCTTGATAAGTTTAAGTTTTTAAAATAAAGCCCCTTGGGCTCCTCCCGTTGGCCCGGAAACCCTAGACTCTATCCGAAAAAATCTCGAAAAATTTTCTGGTTTGGATTTTCGAATTGACGTATTTTACAGGAGACATGGTTGTTTTTATTATAAATTAAGTTATAATAAAAACATGGCATAACGGAATAATTCATAGAAAAATTTATAAGATAAATTTCTTATGAAAAATTTATTCCGTTAAGAGGAGACTTGGCGATTAAGAGGCTACTATATAAAGGTACCAAGGCAAGGCTTGGAAATCAATCCAATAGATCAAGGATTCTTGCCTAGCCTCTCCCTCTCCTTCTCTCCCTCTCCCTCCTCTAGTGGCGCCGGCCCTAGAGGCCCTTCCTTTGGTTGCCGTGTGCTTCCTCCACCAAGAAGAGGCCGAAGAAGAAGAAGAAGTGGGCGCGACTCCTTCCTTCCTCCCGGAATTTTGATTCCGTTCTTCGTTTGGTGGTTAATCTTTCCATCTCTCTCTTGGTATTCTTGTCGTGACTTTGGAGAATCTAGTAGTTCTTGTCGGCATGAAACTCGTGGCTTTGCGAAGTCATCCCGAAGAAAACTCGGCGTGGACGCGAATAGAGGCGAAGCTTCCAAGGGACGCTACGGTTGGATCTCGTCCCTTTCTACGAGTTACGCGAGGTATTAAGTAAATTAGTTTACTTTCTGTAAAATTTTAAATGTATGATCATGTCTCCACAACATAAGGTTGCATGCTAGATACGTGGTTAAAATAATTTGAGAAATTATTTATGCTAAACCTGTAGGACCGATGCACGTGAGAGGGGGGGGGGGTGAATCACGTGACTTTTAAAATCTTCGTTATAAAATCAGAGTCGATAAAAAATTGTACGATGCTTTTGATAACGTGCGCAGCGGAAAAATTAAAACGAAATGCGAAAGCGAAAAATACTAAAAATTACACGAGGAATTTTACTTCGTTCGGAGCCTTCGCCGACTCCTACTCGAAGGTCCAAGTTCCTTGAACCTTTTCTGTGGGCAATCCACTAAAAACCTCTACCGACAAACTCCCGATAGAGTGATTCGTATACAAGATTGGGCGGAAGTGTAACAGCCCTACACTTCCCCCTTAAATAATTTAAGTGCAGACAGAATGAAAAATTCGTTACCCAACACTTAGATTTATCTGAAGCAGCTTGGGTGTTGGGAACGATCTTCCAGCAGCGGTCGGACAACGTCGAGTCAAAGCACAAACCGCAGCAGAGGAGCGTGGAAGCAAGAGAGCGCCAAAGCTTGAACCAGAATCAAATTTTCTTATCTGTTAGAGGGCTTGCTTGCTTCTATTTATAGTGCCTCGATGCATGATCTTCTCAGCTCAAATTTTATCCATCAACAAGATGAAATAATTAAAAAAAGATAATGTTTCTATTCTTTACTTCAATTAAGAAAATAATTTAAATAAAATATAAATACAGAATATTGAAAAGTTAACCAAGAGGTTTTATCCTCTTACAATTTTATTAATAATTTAAAAGGAGATTTTATCCTTCCAGCTAAGCTTCACGTGAGAATTTTAAGCATTAGTAGGAATAATTTTATTCTCTAAAAAGAAGGAAATACGAATAATTTAAATGATAATTTATCCTCCACCAAGGCTTTAGATAAGGAATAATTTTATAAAATTCAACTACAAAATCTAATTAAATAAATTCTGTAAAATAGAGTTAATGCATTTAGAGTTAATTAGACCCCGTCCAAACCGGAATAATTTTATAAAATTCAACTACAAAATCTAATTAAATAAATTCTGTAAAATAGAGTTAATGCATTTAGAGTTAATTAGACCCCGTCCAAAACTGGATAAGGATCTAACGAGGACTCAACCGAGGTCACCAAAATGGGCCTAAGTTGGACCGCGCCTACAGTCCTAAAATAGGACCCGTCCTCACTGGTTCGCTCCTCCAGTGACTTACCTCACTTACCTCGTGCAGCTCTACTCAACTTCTTAACCCACCAGGTCTTCCTGCCAGGGCTCAACCACCCTGGTCTTTTTGCCATGTTTCAACCAACTTGGGCTTCAGCCAGTTGTCAGGCCCCGTGAACCCAACTGGACTTCTCACCAGGACTCAACCACCCTGGACTTCCCGCCAGGACTCAACCACTCTGGACTTCAGCCTGGTGTCAGGTCCTAAGTCTTTCAACCCTGCACACTTAGTAAAGAGGTCAAAACCAAAAGCAAGTCTAACTTTAACCTATTTGTCATTCATCAAAACTCAGGTTTAACTATTAGTGCAAATTGCACCAACAATCTCCCCCTTTTTGATGCAATGACAACCTGGGTTAAAGTTAGAAAATCTCAGATAAAGCAATGAGTCCAAGAATAATATGCAAATGACATGCTCTAAGATCAGAAATTTTTAATTTTCTAACTCAACCCTTAAACCCTCCCCCTTTGGCATTCATCAAAACAAAGAAATAATAAGTGCGCAAGCATCAGAAATAAAACAAGCAATCAATTAATATGCCAGCCAAGTAAAAAATACTTTAAGTATTTGGGGAAGAAAAAATGCTTAACAAGCATACTAAGTTTCTGAACTGATTCAGAGGGGTAAATTTAGAAATGACTAGGTGTAAATTTAGAAATGACTTTTCGAACACCATTTTCAAAAATTAAAAAGGCTACCTTCAAAATCTTATTCTTTTCCAAAATAAAGAATATCTCAAAGCAAATTAATGAAAAAGAGAAGATTTTCCAAAATTTTCTTTTCAAAGGAGCATTTAGAATATTTTCAGGATTAATTTGAGAAAAAAAAATTTCAAGATAATTTTTTTTAAAATCCTTGTTCAATTAAAGAAGATATTTTCTAAAACAGTTTTCACTAAACATTTTTGAGAGTTAGAATACAAAATATAAACTCAAGCTCCCCCTGAACCAAGTAAGAAAGTTTAGCCCATTTTGAATATCTAACCGTAGTTACTAGCTAACTATCTATAGGATAGTAGTTTTCACTAGGTTAGTCAAGTCAAGTACTAGTGTCTAGCTTAGCTTTACAGAAAGACTACTTGACTTGATCAATATGAAGTTGGTATTTAATGCCCAGACTTGCTACGATGCACAGGTTTAAGCATTCTGAAGTCCAGGCAATACCCTATGCATCTCAGTTTTAGCATACACAAACATGTTATACCTAATGTGCTTTGTGAGATGCGGCCTCTAGATCTATAGGAACATGCATCTCTAGGGGTCAAACTTAGGCTAAGTCCACCAGTCTCGAAAGTCAAGTTTAAAATCAAAGTTAATTTTTTAAAAATTAAGTGTGAAAATCAAAGTCAATTTTGAAAATCAAGTTTAAAAAAAATACACATTTTAGAGAGTACAAAAAATGCAAGTACAAAAATTAACTCTAACTCAAGCTATGTGTCAAACAGAATTTGTGAGTTGAGTGAAAGTGATTAGGTCAATCCTAGTCTACAACACACATTCCTATTAACCTTCTTAAATTGCTAAATTCGGATTTAGGAAGTGGTTTAGTGAATATGTCAGCTATGTTAGATTTGGATTCAACATGATTAAGTTCTATTTCCCCTTTATTAACATGATCTCTAACAAAATGGTGCTTAATTTCTATATGTTTGGTCCTATAGTGGTGAATTGGGTTTTTGGTTAGATTAATTGAACTTAGATTATCTATAAAAGTTTTGACTTTCTTAAAATCTAAGTTAAAATCTTTTAAGGTATGCATCATCTAGAGTAATTGGGCTACACATTCATCCATTGCTATGTATTCAGCTTCAGTGGTGGATAGGGCAACACAATGTTATTTTCTACTGAACCAACTAACTAGTGAGGGTCCTAGAAGTTGGCATCCACCACTGGTACTTTTTCTATCTAATTTACAGCCAGCATAATCTGAGTCAGAAAATCCAATAAGTTCAAACTGGGCTGTTCTAGGGTACCAAATTCCTAAACTTTCTGTCCCTTTGAGATACCTAAATATCCTTTTAACTAGGGTTAGATGTGATTCTTTAGCACATGTTTGATACCTAGCACACATACTAACTGCAATGAGAATATCAGGTCGACTTGCAGTTAGGTAAAGGAGGCTGCCTATGGCACTTCTATAATACTTAAGATCAACAGGTTTGCCATTTGTGTCACTATCTATAGTTTGATTGGTAGCCATAGGTGTCTTAATTTCTTTAGCACTATCCATTCCAAATTTTCTAAGTAATTCTTTAGTGTATTTTTGTTGATAGACAAAAGTACCCTCACTAGTCTGTTTTATTTGTAACCCTAAAAAGAAAGTTAATTGACCTACTAAACTCATTTCAAATTCATTTTCCATTACCGTTATAAAATCTTGTAAAAAATTTGAGTTAGTTGAGCCAAATACTATATCATCTACATATACTTGAGCTATAAAAATATCAGTTTTTAGAGTTTTAACAAATAGTGTTGGGTCAATTTTGCCTTGGTTAAAGCCTTTAGATACTAAGTAGTTAGACAATCTTTCATACCAGGCCCTAGGGGCTTGCTTAAGTCCATATACGACTTTCTTAAGTTTAAAGACATAGTCAGGATATTCTAGGCTTTCAAAACCTGGGGGTTGACCTACATAGATTTCTTCCTTAATCAGGCCATTTAGGAAGGCTGACCTAACATCCATTTGATACAACTTGAATCCCTTATGGGCTGCATAACTTAAAAGCATCCTAATGGACTCAAGTCTAGCTACAGGGGCATAGGTTTCATCATAATCAAGTCCTTCTACTTGGCTAAACCCCTTAGCTACTAACCTAGCCTTATTCCTGACTGTTTCTCCTTGTTCGTTAAGTTTATTCCTAAAGACCCATTTAGTTTCAATAAATTTCTTGCCTTTAGGTAAGGGTACTAAGTCCCAGACTTGACTACGTTCAAATTGGGCTAACTCTTCCTGCATGGCTATGATCTAATCAGGGTCAAGTAAGGACTCTTCTATAGACTTGGGTTCAATTTTTGAAATCAAGGCAATTTGACTAAGGTTCCTAAAGACTGATCTGGTCTGAACCCTTAGCTCTGGATCGCCTCTGATCTAATCAGTTGGGTGGGCTGAGCTAACTCGAATAGTTCTGGGTTGGTTAGGTTCAGATTCAGGTGCAGGTTCAGTCAGATCATGGTCTCGGTCCTCAAATTGGCTTTCATTTGGGTCAGTACTAGACCTAACAAAATCAATTGGTTGGTAGGTGGTTTGATCAAGGTTATTTGGGCTAGACTTTTCATCAAATTTACATTTGTAGTTTCTTCAATTCTTAGGGTAGTTTTATTATAAACTCTATAAGCTCTACTGGTAAGGGAATAACCTACAAAGATACCTTCCTCAACCTTAGAGGTAAATTTTCCTAAGTGTTCTCTAGTGTTTAATATATACACTTTGCATTCAAATACTTTAAAATACTTAATATTAGGTTGTTTTTCATAATAGATTTCAAAAGTTGTTTTTCCTAGATTTTTATTTATAGTTATTCTATTTTGTACATAACAGGCTGTACTAACAGCCTCAGCCCAAAAATATTTAGGTAGATTGTATTCATTTAGCATTGTTCTGGTTGCTTCTTGTAGTGTTCTATTTTTCCTTTCTACTATTCCATTTTGTTGAGGTGTTTTAGGACAAGAGAATTCGTGATGGTAGCCATTTTCTAAGCAGAATTGGTTAAATTTTTGATTTTTGAATTCCCCGCCGTTATCGCTCCTAAGTCTTTTAATTTTAATCCCTTTTTCATTTTCTACTAATTTACAAAATTGAGTAAACATATCAAAAGTTTCATCTTTATTTTTTAAAAATTTTACCCAGGTAAATCTTGAATAGTCATCTATGATTACTAAACAGTAAAGGTTTCCACTAATTGATTTTACCCCATGTGAGTCAAATAGGTCTAGGTGAATTAATTCAAGAATTGACTTAGTTTGAGTTTGACTAGTTGGTATGTGGGTTGACCTAGTTTGTTTTCCTTGTTGACATGCATTACATAAGGTTGACTCAAGGTTAGATAACTTTGGTAGGCCTCTAACTAAACCTTTTAGTTTAGGTAGTTTTCTGAAGTGAGTGTGTGAAAGTCTCCTATGCCAGAGCCAAGTCTCATCCTTATGGGTTAAAAGACAATTTTCTAAGGGACATGTTAACTTAATTTCATAAATGTTATTGTGCCTAAGTCCTCTAAGTGTGATGTTTGGGTTGTCATTGTGTTTGATCAGACATTCATTGGATAGAAACCTAACCTTATAACCAGTGTCACACAATTGGCTAATACTCAGTAAATTGAAGTGAAAATTTTCAACAAGTAATACATTTGTAATTATAAAATCAGACTCAAGTTCAATATTACCTAGGCCAATTACCTTAAGTTTACCGTTATTTCCAAAAGCAACGGTCCCTAGTCTTTTGTACTTGAGTTCTGTAAATTTGGTGGGATCCCCAGTCATGTGTCTGGAGCACCCACTGTCAATAATCCATTTATTTACCTACAGTTAAGTAAAAGATTTAGAACTTAGGTTAAGTTTTTGAATTTTTTTTTAAAAAAAATTTAAGAAAATTTTAAACATCCTAAAGAATTTAAAACTTGAATTTGAATTTTGAATTTTATTAATTTTTGAATTTAAATTTTGAATTTGAATTTTATGAATTTTTGAATTTGAATTTTGAATTTGAATTTTATGAATTTTTGATTTGAATTTTATTGAATTTTGAATTTGAATTTTATTAATTTTTGAATTTTGAATTAATTTGAATTTTATAATTTGATTTTTGAATTTGAATTTAATTTATGAATTTTTGATTTGAATTTTGAATTAATTTGAATTTTATTAATTTTGAATTTTTGAATTTTGAATTTGAATTTTAATTTTGAATTTGAATTTTTGAATTTGATGAATTTGATTTTGTTAATTTGAATTTTGAAATTTGATTTTGTTAATTTGAATTTTGAAATTTGATTTTGTTAATTTGAATTTTGAAATTTGATTTGTTAATTTGAATTTTGAAATTTGATTTTGTTAATTTGAATTTTGAAATTTGATTTTGTTAATTTGAATTTGAAATTTGATTTTGTTATTTGAATTTTGAATTTGTTAATTTGAATTTTGAATTTGTTAATTTGAATTTGAATTTGATTTTGTTAATTTGAATTTTGAAATTTGATTTTGTTAATTTGAATTTTGAAATTTGATTTTGTTAATTTGAATTTTGAATTTGATTTTGTTTTTAATTTTGAATTTGAATTTGTTAATTTGAATTTTGAATTTGTTAATTTGAATTTTGAATTTTGAGTTTGTTAATTTGAATTTTGAATTTTGATTTTAGTTGTCCTTATTCATCTCACTTGATCTACGTTGTCAATCAAAGGGATCCTATGATTTGTGTGAGATAAGTTTGAGTTTGATTTATAAAAGTTAATCTGACCTTTTGTTAGATTCAGGTTTGACAAGAAGCAGTTTAAAAGTATACTTCCATAATTGGTTTCCAGGCCGTGGCGAGGCACAGAGGTCTTCTTTGGCCGAAGCCTTATTGGATCAACAACCACTTTCTAGGCAAAACGGCTTAAGGAAGTTGTACTTTTAACCTACCTATTGAAACTCCTTGGTCTAACTAGTCTAGGATGTGGCGAGGTAGCTTCGGCTAGTTCCACTGGGCTAAGAAGACCAAATAGAGGATGCCTTCCCCTACCTGACTCCTTAGATCAGCTTCCCTAACGTACTATCAGCTCGCCCTACCCTGGTACTGAGTAGGTCAAGTGTCAGACTAACTTTTGAAACTAGTCCTAGGTACCCAGACGGGTAAAGGGTGACTTTGAGGTGCCAACTAATTTGGAGCCTCCCCCTAAATTGTAGACTGGGTGTCTAGGGTCAATGTAGTGGATGTCCCTTTTTGGGACATAAAGTTGATTCTGACCTACTTGCTTTGTTAGGTAAGCTTTCGGAACCCACGCTTTTCGTTGATTTTTGCGGGGGTGGATAAAGGAGATAAAGGATCTTTGGGCTGATCCTGATTTATATCCTTATCCCAGATTATTGTACATGCCCTTTTGTGATCCAAGAATGAGGTCAAGGTTCTTGGATCGGGTTGTGAATGTTGCTAGTAGATCCTTAAGTTTTAGGACTTCGCCCTTTAGAGTGGAGTTTTCAGTTTCAAGCTCAATTGTCTTTTTGATTTTGAGTTTGTTCAGTTAATGTTCTGGTATTAATTAATTGCTCCTTAAGGTCTTGATTTTCCTTAAGGAGCTGGTCATTCCTAGATTCAGATGCAAGTAATTTTTTATTTAAAATGGAATAATCTTAAAAAATTTTTCATTAACTGAATCTAAATATACCTTAGTCGAGTCGTCCGAAAAGAGTCCGATCTCTTGACTCGACTCGTATTCGGAATCTTCGTCGTGCTCCGAGTCTAACCCGGGTCCAGTTGCCATTAGCGCGAGGTAGCTTGTCTTCTTTGGTGTTCATAGTCAGAGTCATCCGAACTCTCGTCCCAGGTGGCTTGAAGAGCCTTCTTCTTCTTGCTTTTCTTTGATTGGTCCTCCGTTTTGTAGGGACATTCATGTTTGAAGTGTCCTTTTCTGTTGCAACCGAAGCAGGTTATTTTGCTTTTGTCTCCATAACTGGTTGGCTTCATTATCTTTTGGAAATCTCTTTTCGAGAATTTGCTTTTCTTTTTGGCGAGGACTTTTCTTACTAAGTTAACCATTTGTTCCTCGTCATCTGAGTCTGAGTCTGACTCTTCTTCTGATTCTTGAATTTTCTTCTTCGACTTGACTTCTTTTGAAGAACCTACAAACAAAGCAAATCCTTTCTCGGTCTTGGCGTTAGTTTGTTCGTGCAGTTCTAATTCACAGAATAGTTCATCTAAATTTATTTTGGAAAGATTCCTAGAAATTTTATAAGCATCTATGATGGATGCCCATAAAGAGTTTCTAGGAAAGGCATTTAGTGCATACCTTATAATATCTCTATTTTCTTGTTTGTGCCCAATGAGGTGGAGTCCATTTAGTATGTCCTTGATCCGGGCGTGGAGTTGGCTTGCAGACTCACCTTCCTGCATTTTTATGTTAAATAATTTATTCAATAACAAATCTCTTTTTGTTACCTTCGCATCTGAGGTGCCTTCATGCAGTTCAATCAGTTTGTCCCAAAGTTCTTTGGCAGATTCAGTTGGGCCGATACGGTTCAATTCCTCTTTGGT